>JANXHW010000005.1:138937500-138965000 GCA_026170595.1 Plestiodon gilberti rubricaudatus
ATAATATGAACAGCTTGTTTGCTGCCAACTGTAAATAGAAACTACTTTAATCGTTTCTAATGTGTTTGTGTGTAATTGAGAAGTATCTGATACTGGAACAGGCAGTGTTTTCTCTCTGCCTGAGACACACACACACACACACACACACACACACACACACACACACACACACACACACACACACACACACACACACACACACACACACACACACACACACACACACACACACACACACACACACACACACACCTGATGATACTGAATGAACAAAAATTGTAGGCTGTTTAAGAATGTATTGCTGTCCTCCCACCTTAAACATGGCACGCATGAACTGTGTTACTTGAGGATGCATCTCTCTTATATGGTGTACCTGTATACCTTTCAATATTACGTGTATTGGTATAGTAATACCACTTAAATTGTACTGTATTTCTCTCTAGTAGTTTCGTTCAGTGCTTTGCAAACGTGACTGCAATGTACACAAAATTCTGCATCAAATAAATCTAATGTCTTATACTACTCAGCTATAACTTCTTGAATTGTGTCTGCAGAATAGAAATTTGAAGAACGAAAATTGACAGATACCATTCCATTAATTGTTAGCTGCAATTCTATTAATTGTTGGGTAGAGAATTGGGATGTTGTTAAACTGTGGTTACTCTTGCAAAGTTCAATCAAAAAGAAAAGGGAAGCAAGTTATTTTGTAATGGTTTTCAAATTTCACAGCACCTAAAAGGTCATGTGTCATACCTGGAAGTAGATAGGGAGTTCTATAATGCTTTGATACTATACTAGCAAAATGTCCATCCTTGTGACAGGCTGAGTGGTAATGGTGGAAGTAGGGTCTATATATTGCAGGTCCACTGTGGAGATATACTGCCCATGGAATCTCTATCACTGTGGCATCAGGGGCAATCCGGATTTGTTCCTGTCCCACACGCATTCTGGAGGAGTTTCAGTAACACATCTAAGCCACTGATGAAGGGTACAGAGTCAAAACACATAAGGCACAGATTAGTATTTGAATGTTGGCATTAGGCTTGCAGATAATATTTCCCATGTGGACGATGTGTAACTTGTATTTACGTTGTGTTTGTTAATATCGTGTTTTAATATATGGCACTAGTTTTCTGAATGTATTTTTTGTTTTAGAGGCAGGTTACAACATTTGTTGTCATGTGCATTCGGTTCAGGATAGTAAATGTATTTTATTGTTAGATTGCTTTAATAAATTCTTGATTATTTTTACATTGTAATTCCCACTCGACATTTTACTATTCCCGTTGCATTGAGTGGCAGTGATTCACTGTACCTGATGGCCTCCTTTCCTAGGGCAAGATAGATTTTGACCCCCAACAATCTTGCCTATCAGGGTCCTTTTACTTTACCCTATGAACAAGCTATTAATGTCTGTGGAAGAAATTGAGCAAGCTGCTTTTTGGACAAAAGACCTGTCTTCCACCCAAACCCTTGTTCAGTCCGATTGCTATTGAGTACAGGTTCTTTGTCAAAAAATATTAATTGAAGAAATGCTTCAACATTTGCATAATTTAAGCTTGAAATTTGCCTCTGCCATTTGCTAATTTCTATGGAATTTGTTGCCTGTAGCAATAGTTTTAAGAATTCAATGAATTAAAATGGTTCCATCTCTTAAAATAATGGTGAGTTTTAATCAAAGCACAATAGCATTACAGAAGCAAATAAACACTTTATTGTAAGTCTGACATATGTGCATTATAGTTTATGACCGCATCACTTTCCTACCAGAAGGAAAGAAAAGAGCGGCTTTTGAATTAATGAAGTCTGTGACATTCACCGATATAGTGTAATTGCAGAAACATCTAGTTAAAACTTTCTGCAGATTTGCCATGAAAATGCATGGTATTTCATAGCTATCAAACATGTCTGTATCCCTGATCATACATTTCAGTTTTCTTTTGTGGGCTCTGTAAATCAAAACTTGATTCTAAGTAAAATATGTTTATGATTTAATGGCCCAATTCCATGGGGCTGTACCACCACTAGAACTAATGTTCCGGCAGCAGTTGACACTTCACAGCATCGTAAAAGGCACCCCGGAAGTGCGCAGAGCCATGTGCTTCCAGGCTGCCGCCACAGACAACAAGGAGCACCTCTCACACAGCGGCAGTGAAGAGGAGCCTCACTGACATCAGTAAGTTGAGTGGGTGGGTAGAATGAGGCGATCAGGGGGAGGGCCTGGAACGTGTCAGAGAGGGGAGGGATGGCACCTGGTGTGAACGACTTGCACCAGATGTTATCCCCTCTGGAGCCAGCTGTGATACAACCCATTTGTCTCCTCATATTCGCGCCAGCTAAAGAGCTGGTGCAGAACTAAGGAGACTCATAGGCGGTCAAAGGGCTTACGAATGGGTAAGGGAAAATATTTTCCCTTTCCCTTCCCAAGCCTTCCAATCGGGTCCTTCCCCCCCCCCCACCATAGCATACAGCACAGCCTGTTTTGGCGCGGCTGCATGCTATGGCAGGGAAAAGGATAGAATTGGACTGTAAGTGTATTAAGTCTGTCGTTTTCCTTTTCTTCCTATGTTGTTGTTCAGTCATTAAGTTGTGTCCGACCCTTCGTGATCCCATGAACCATATCCCGCCAGGCCTTCCTGTCCTCCACTATCTTCCTGAGTTCGCTCATTTTCATGTTCGTTGCATCGGTGATGCTGTCTAACCATCTCATCCGTGGCCTTCCCCTTCTCCTTTTGCCTTCAATCTTTCCCAGCATCAGAGTCTTCTCCAGAGAGTCCTCTCTTCGCATTAGGTGCCCAAAATATTTGAGTTTCAGCCTCAGTACCTGTCCTTCCAGGGAACAGTCAGGGTTGATTTCCTTTAGGATTGACTGATTTGATCTCCTAGCAGTCCAAGGGACTCTCAGGAGTCTTCTCCAGCACCACAGTTCGAAAGCATCTATTCTTCGGCGCTCAGCCTTCCTTATGGTCCAACTCTCGCAACCATACATTGTTACTGGGAACACCATCGCCCTGACTATACGAACTTTTGTTGGCATGGTGATATCTCTGCTTTTTATTATGCTGTCTAAGTTTGCCATAGCTTTCCTTCCAAGGAGTAAGCGTCTTTTAATTTCATGGCTGCTGTATCCGTCTGCAGTGATCTTGGAAAGTAAAATATGTTACTGCTTCCATTTCTGCCCCTTCTATTTGCCAGGAATTAATGGGACCAGATGCCATTATCTTAGTTTTATTAATGTTGAGTTTCAAGCCAACTTTTGCACTCTCCTCTTTCACCCTCATCAAGAGGCTCTTTAGTTCTTCTTCATTTCTGCCATTAGGGTGGTATCGTCTGCATATCTGAGGTTGTTGATATTTCTCCCGGCAATCTTGATTCCGGCTTGCGATTCATTCAGCCCTGCATTTCTCATAATGTACTCTGCATATAAGTTAAATAAAGCTTCCTATAGCCTGCCGCAAAGGCTTGAGGGCTGTACAGGTTCACTGCACATGGAAGGCTGGAGCGGGGCAGGTCACTAGACAATGTAAAGGAGGCGCAAGAAGCCCTGGTATTAAAGCATGCCCAGCACAGCTACCGCTTAGTTTCTTCTCCTCCTGCACACAGACAGGGAAGGTTGTGCCACAATAGAGTCTAAAGACCCCACAACCATCTGCTGACTTAACCATGACCCTCACTCAAACGCTTGTCCACAAAAAAACTCAAATTAGAGAAGTCAGCAGGCTTCAGTGCATTTTTAATACCATCAGCCATTGCTCCAATCCCCTCTCCTCATGAACCAGTTTATTTATGTCAACTACCAGGATTTGACAAGCAGCTTCTGTGCATTCCATGCTGCTAAAAAGGTTGTGGAGCAACAGATTGGTGCTCAGCTCAGTCAGACTTCTCCTGTGCCGCGAATTCTGCAGCATTCACGGCACATTAGAAGCATAGCATCAAAAATTACCTTTAATTGTGAGAAAGTTTGCTAATCAATAGTCAATAGATTCACAGAGAAGAAAAACCGGAAGCAAAACGTCTGTGATTAGGGGAACGTCTTTGCTTGTTCTGGACAATGATCGCAAAACAGATAAGGAAATGAATGGTGAAGAATTACTGTGAGCATACAGAGGTAAGTCTCAGTTACCCAGCTGAACAGAAAATAGAGTGACAGTGCAGCACTTATTGAAGCAGGACTGTATCCCCTAATGCAGTGGTGGCATGTGCCACCTTTAGGCTTTTATGGCATATGCCACCTTTAGGCTTTTGTATCTTGGGCGTGCCACTCAAGCCATCCACCTAACACCTAGGGCCAGAAGTGACGTCATTAAGCTGGTGATGAACCTGGTAAAATGTCAGAAATGTTACCTACTGAATGAGAAGCAAAAGGAAAACTTTGGTAGAGGTGACCTCCTCCCCACACAGCTCCCTAAGTGGGCAGGATTTCTGGACCACTCCCTTATCTGTGCTGAAAGTGCATTAAGAGAGATCAATAAGTCAAGTGGGAGAAGCAAAGGAACAAATGGCACTTTGGGGGCTTATTATTATTTTTTACGGCAGCTTTACAGTGGGCCTGCAAGTTTCTGCATGCCACACAACACACCTCCACGTGCCACTAAGTGGCACCCGTGCCGCAGCTTGGCCACCACTGCCCTAATGCTTTGGCCAACAATGAGGAAGAAATACATCTCAGATTCTGCTCAGTTTGGAAGGACGTGCCCATCCCCAGAGATCATTCTCATAAACAGTCATCCCTTTCATTGGACATTTAATATGGGGGGGGGGGGAGCCACATAAGCCATCCTGAGTTCTTCAGAGGAAGGGCTGGATTTTAAAAGGGGGGGATAAACCAATATCATTAGTTCTTAATTTCCTTCTGAAACAATGAAAGCAACAAATTCCTGCACTCCCAAGTGCTCAATCCCAACAAATTCCTGCACTCCCAACAAATTCCTGCACTCCCAATTCCTGCACTCCTTATTGCACTAGGTGCAAAATGAATCCAGGGTAGACCTAGAGACCACCAAGCCCTATCACACAGTAATGATAGTTACTATATGCCAGGGGGACCTGACGTTTGAGACCCTGATGCAGCCTTCAGACCATGGAATTTGGCCTTCCCTGAAGACCATAAAATCTCTGGTTCTGGATGCTGCCATGCATATATGGTGCAACCAAGACAACTAGAAGTGTGGATCTTGTGATGCCTAGCTTCCTGGGGTGCGCCGTGCATTCTTAGCTTCAGGGATGCCTGGCTACTTCCCATCCTTGCTTTTATAGTTCTCACTGGAATTCATAGAGAGTATTCAACTCATGACTTAGGACCCAATCCTATCTTCCCCCCCCCACGCACACACACTGGTGCAACTGCGCCAAAAAGGCATGTACTGTATCCGGGGGGGGACCCCCAAGGGCAAACAGAGGTAAATATAAAACGATTATACTTACTTTCTGGCAAGCCCTGGGGCTGCCTATGGATCTCCTCAGACATACACCACCTCTTTTGGTAGCATATGTCCGAGGAGAAGAAAAGGGTGGTAAGGTTTGAAATGGAGGGGATAGGATCCGGTGTGTGCAACTGCTGCCAGATCTACCCCCTCCCACTGCCTCCTTGCCCTGTTCCAACCCTCTCCCTGGCCAGTTTCACCCCCAGTCTACCCTCTCCCGCACTACTGCCTTACCTAGTCCAGTGGGTGCAACAGAGTCTGGCAGCAAGGCTGTAGCGCTCACAGAATGGCCGCCAATGGAGCGCTACACGCACCAACAACAGCCATTTTACAACGGCAGAAGACTCTTGCACTGTCGTAAAGCTGCCCCCCCCCCGCCCCGGACAGTCCAATCCAGGATAGGATTGGACTGTTAGAAGCCATGAGTCAATTTGTATAGTGTACCCCCCAAACTACAGCTCCCATGATGCTCAGCAGCCGTGGACACACCTTACTACGTTGTTAATAATACCCAGAGTGGGCCAATGGAGAGGATCTCATTTACAGACTCATGCCCTGGAGCCAACAGGGTGCAGGCATAGGAGTTCTGTCTGAAGCATCACCTGAATGAACTGACCATGTTATTGTTCATGTTACTATTTAAAACCCCTTGATTTTCTGATTAAATGGTATTATTACTTCACATGCATTTAGTGCTGACTGTGCCAAGCTCAGAAATTATATGATTATCCATTACCAATATTCTGTTCCATTGCCAGATCAAGGCGAGCCACAATGTCCACAGAACTCTAAAGGTAGGAGATGCTTTTTGAACAGCTGTTAGACAAACTGATCAGCTGTATGATTATTTGCCAGTTAATGCAATCCCTGCCAACCATTCCTCTGCAATAGATGTTATGCATATAGCTCAGACTTCTAGAAAAGTTTGTTTCCTGCAGAAATGCTGTTTTTCTGTTGTTTTCATTCTGTTCATATACAACTTTTATAAGACAGAAGGGCTGCAACATGTATGCTGTCACTTGTAGAACTGTCACTTGTAGAACCTGAATGCATCTTTTGCTGTGCGTACACAAATTGGCCAGGAGATGTGTGTGGGTTCAAGGGTGATTCACTTGCAGCCTAGCTTTGCACGTTTGTTTTTATACCTTCAGAAATGGTCTGAGTTCTTTATCCATTTGTTCTGTAATATGATACTTCGTAAGGTGATGTATTTTTAAGTGTTGAGAGCCATACCATATGATCCTTTGTTTTTAAATATGCATTTACGCTAGCCCACATTTAAAATACCTAACAGTCATTTGCAAAACATGTGAGATCTAAATGTTTTAGTCTGATAAAATCTGATGTGTCTAGAATCAAGTGTGCCACAGTTCTGGGGCCTTAAAATAACAGGAATTCAGATGCTTGGCTTGCTTGGCTTATTGAGTCACTGGTATGAGTAACAAGATTTTAAGGTCCCCAACAGATAGAAAGTTAGAATTCAGTGCACACACAGTTCAGCATACACTGATTACCAGAGAAGTCTGGAGGTGCTGTAATCGAGGAAGATTTCTTACATATTTGGAAGCAGCATAAAATAATAAGGGGATATTGGAATGACTTGCTCTTATTAAAGTGATAACAAGGACATAACTTCTATCTACCCCACATATTATTCTCTTGAATTATATGAGAAAGGATGGACCAAACTAAGGGCCCCATTCTATTGTCACCCTGCGCTGCTGAAACTTACTGCGTGAAAACTGGTCCATTGTCATGCACTGCTGGGCTGCTACTGCATGCAGTAGTGGCTCCAGAAGCCTCTATCAGCACCTGTAAATTGGTGGTGGAGGTGTGTCGTGGGTGGGTAGGGGGAGGGCAGGGGCAGTTTTGGGGTGGATTGGGAGGGCAGGAGTGGGAAGGGGGAGGGAGGGATTATCTTCTTGGCAGCAACAGAATGCACTAGGTCTGTTGCCCTCTTTCTCAGACTGTCCCGTCCCTTTTCTCTCCTCAGACTTAAGCCTCAAAATGGCTAGCATAGGTCCAAGGATACCCAATAGGTGATTGGCAGCCTGCTTGGGGGGGGGGGAGTAAGTAAAAATATTAAAAATACTTTAAAGTATAAAAAAGTAAAAATATTTTACTTACTTCCTCCTGGCTATCCGATCGCGCGCACACACATCCCATTGGATGCAGTGGGAACTCTGTCATCGTGGCTGAATTGGTGCCAGTGGTGGGGGCTGGGATTGGGCAGTAAACTGTACTCTAAATGCTCATAATAATGACTGCCATACATTATTCCTCTTTCCCCCTCTGTAACAGCTAGTACAACTTTCCTCTTATCATGACATCACAACGTTTTTCATTTCCCCCTTCCTACTCCATCGCATTGTTCAGCTGATGGCAGGGAGCAAGGAATATGGAATGTCATAACATGAAGTAGGTTGTTACCTCAGATATTGCAGAAAGTGGAACTGGGCATGTAGCTGCTGTGTTTTGCAGAAGCCATTAAGCTAGAGTACTCTAACCAAGCCTTATGCTACTGACACCTTGTAAGAAATCTGCTATCATATCATGATACCATATCATGTTGATTAATGTGTAAAATCACAGTATCTAAAACAAATGTGCCTGAGTTGTGTTAAATGTGTCAGTCAAATATTAGGAAAATGGCAACTGTTTATTACATATGGGAACAGAAATAACACAGGAGCTGTATGATCAACATTGCATGTTGTGGTTATAATAAATGAAAATAGGCATTACAATAGAGATTTTTGTTTGGCTTGTGGTGGTGTGTTTTTTAAAATGTATTTATGCACTTTATATACATAATCCCCTATGAATATTTTACATGGGAAAGAAAGGCGGGAAAATGAAGCATTTTCACAATTTTTTTCTGGAACTTCAAGTCTGCCTTGCCGTAGCAGTGCACACTCCAGGGCAGAGCAAGTGAGTTAGGGTGGACTAGTGCAGGGGTTCTCAACCAGTGGTACTTTGGCCAACTGCTTGTGGTACTCAAATGGCTGGACCACCGAAACCCCGCTCCAATGAAGCGCTTTTGGCGACATGTTTTTGCTCCTGAAAGGCTCCTGCCTTTGGCTGAGCCTCTCGGGAACACTGAGAAGGGCCCTCCCACCTGCTGAGAGCCTCCTACCTGCGTTTTCTGGCCTCCAAAAACCTGAAGCCCCGGAAGTAACTGGCGACGATGTCACTTCCGGTGTTACGCAGCAGGAGAGTGGCGCCGGAGGTGGTACTTGTCCGGGAAGAGGTTGAGAGCCCCTGGACTAGTGGACTGTGGGAATTCCAAACCCGCCTTCTTGATTGGGGAAATGGACATTTTCAGTAACCTTACATATGCACGAGATTTCGTCCATTGACAATTTCAGTAGCAGGCAGGGATTCACACTTGCACAATGTAAACCACTATTTACTAGGATTATGTAAAAAAGAGCCTGATTTTTTTTTTTACAAAACGCTTTTTTTAAAAATGTGGTCTCCAAGTAGTCTGACTGTAACCCTCAATATATCTGCCCTCTTTGCTTCTTTTATAGGTACCTGTGTCAGTGGCCATGATGACTCCCCAGGTGATCACCCCTCAGCAAATGCAGCAAATTCTCCAACAGCAAGTTTTGTCTCCACAGCAACTTCAAGCACTTCTCCAACAACAGCAAGCAGTTATGTTACAGCAGGTAATGTTGGGTGTTTGTCTGAACTGTTAGCATAGCTCCAGCTTTTCTGAAGTATTAGCAATGCTGCACGGACCTCATGTATTCAGGTCTACTGTGCGTGCATGCATACAAACACAGGATATAAATATTAGTTGAGCATCCCTTATCTGGACTGCTGGGGACAGGAAGTCGTCTGGATTTCGGATTTGTCTGGATTTTGGAATATTTGCATAAATACAGTATAATAAGATAGCTTGGGGATGGGACCCAAGTCTAAACACGAAATTCATATATGTCTCATCTACACCTTATACACATAGCTTGAAGGTAATTTTATATCATATTTTTAATAATTTTGTGCTCCAGCATGCCTTGATCTATGCCAACCAGGAACTGGAAAACGTTTTTGTTTTATTTATTTTTTTAAAAGAAAAGTCATAGCCCCCCAAAATGTCTGGAGTTTGGAATAGTCTGGGTTTTGGATGTCCGGATAAGGGGTAATCAACCTGTATATATGTCTAACTGCTCAACCTTCAAATTTTAAACTGTAGTTAGAAAAAGAAAAAGATCAGCCTTGTAACTTCAAATACTCCAAATAAAATAGCAATCACTGTGGCAGGTGCCATGAGAATAGGGAACAAATCAATATTTAAATGTTCAGGAGCTTGGGCACATTTTGAGTTGTAGTGTGTTGAAGGAAGTGTAAATAGACTTGCAGATAATTGTTGCTTTAAAATTCATAACACTTTAATGCTCCCTTTAGTCATGTAAGTGGAAAGCAGTTAAGAAATGTGAACGTACCAGCTTTTTTATCAAAGGGAAAAGTAATTTTTTTAAATGTTCCCTTGTTTTTTTACTTCCCCAAAACCTGCCTCTGCAGAGGGATAGGCAGCTCTTTCTTGTAGCCCAAAATTCAGCATGTGAGCCAAGAATCTCTGAAACTTGTCACTGTGAGAACAAAGATCGTACCATCCATCACATGCCATCGTAATGTGCATTATCATTTTCCCTGAGTTTGGGAGTGTATGTGCTTAATTATGATAAAGAAAATAATGTGTTTGTTCTTAGTTTCTTTAAACACTTGATACGTAGTATCATGATAATTAGAGACCAATCATCATCAACTGTAAATCTGGCATCCTGCCAAAGCAGGTGACAGATTCATTAACTCGCCACCCTCTGCACCTCTAAGGAATACGACATTTTGTTTGGCCTTGCTAGAAGTTTTGAATATTTACAGGAGATAGACTTTTACTTTTAAAAAAAAATGTAGAAAGTCGATCTCCTGTAAAAAAAAAAAATTTAAGAAGTAGAATGTGCATTGAATTTAAGTGTGATAATTTGGGGAGTTGGCTCTGCTTCATGCTTTTTAGAATACAGATTTTCTATGCCCTTTGGTTTCGGATATTTTGGAATCTGCCTTGGAAAATTTCAGAACAGCCTTGGAGGGGAAAAAATGTAGGTAAATCAGTCTCTTCAAACTACATATGTGTTCTGAGGAGCATCCTAATGACTCCGCTGCCACATGCCCATCTAGAAGAGTTTAGGAGGTTTGTAATACTTGAAACTTTGCCTTTGTTTATTAAAGTCAAAATGATTTATTCAGCAACAACTCCAAGAGTTTTACAAGAAACAACAAGAGCAGTTACATCTTCAGCTTTTGCAACAACAGCAGCAGCAGCAACAGCAGCAGCAGCAGCAGCAGCAACAACAGCAGCAACAGCAACAGCAACAACAGCAGCAGCAGCAACAGCAGCAGCAACAGCAGCAACAGCACCCAGGAAAGCAAGTCAAAGAGGTAGAATAAAGTGCGAATGGATCAATCCATGCTGGGGCCTAAGCAGAGAGGGAAATAGCTCAGGGCCAGTTCACAGTCAATTTTGCCTCTGCATGATGCTCCCTGAGGACATATTCACACAGAGAATGTCTCGTATGAACCAAGCTCTCCACGGGTACAGCCTTTGCTTCTCGAGGGTGATTCCCATGATTGCAGAGGCTGGGGAAAAAAATGCATTGCTGTGGTTGCAAAAATTGCCACCAGGAAGCAGCAGCTGTATCCATGGAGATTCTGCTTCATACTAGACATTCTCTGAATAAACATATCCTTGGGGAGCATTGCATGGAGACAAAACTGACCTTGTGAAAAGGCCCAGAGCATCAGTGAGATGATTTTATCTTTGTCTGCCTATCCATCCACATCAGTAAAGAGCTGAAGATGATACAAGCTTGAGAGTTACATAGAACTCTTCATCGGGTAAGATACCCATACAGAGTGCTCTGAATGCTCATCTTGCTTGATGTCGGGGTTCTGTATAACAGGAACATTTATATTGCCTTTAAAGTGCTGACTGATCAATGTCATGGCAACAGTTCTTTGTTTCTTGTTCTACAGGACCAGTAGTACAGGCATCAGCAGATATGCTTTCGTTAAGCCAAACAGCAATAAAAGTAGGATCCTGCAGTAAACATAGGACCTGAGAGTTACCATTCAGTTCTCTTGTCACCCAAAGTATCTTATGGTACAATGGGCAGATACAGTAGTATTTAGGTGGTATAGAGCAGTAGATACTGATTACCTGATAGGGAATCATAAGCCAGTGCAGAGACATTATTTTTCTTGGTGTCATAGGGCAGAGATCTCGTAAATCTAGACCATTGTTTAGAGAAGGATAACGGGATAGAGGGGAGACGGGGGAAACTGGGCACAGATTTCAAAGTCGCAGACCCTGATTAATGAACTGCTACTGTATGTTTGGAGTGGTGAGTAGAAAGTTACAGTTTGATGTGCTCATAAATCAACCTGACAAGGCAGCTTTCTCAGGCCTAGCTTGCACTTGTCAGCAAACTGCATCAACTATAAACATAATACAAACAAAACATGTTGAAGTAGTTAAATTGATCAGCAGGTATCGGAGACGTTGTCTTGTAGCTGCCCATTATGCAAACGCGCAGGAAGCGGTTCTGACCTCCTGAGGCTTTGTTTCTGTTTGGATTTGTGAATAGAATTTCAGACAGCCATCAACTATGGAATAGAAATTGCTCCCTTATTTCTCCCGAGGCTCTGGGCAATCCACATGACTTGCTCCATTATGCAGTCTGTTTTCCAGTGAGCGCATCAGAAGTTTCTCTTTTCCCCAAACTAAAAAAGGAAAGGTCTTGCACAGCAGCTTGTCTTTCTCTGAAGTGTGACTACATCCTTATACCCTCCTGAGCCTAAAGAACTCCAGTTTGTCTTGTAATGCCTCACAAAATTGGAAGTTATGCTTTCCCTTATAATAGGGCACTTCTTTGCCTTGAGTAGAATGCTGGGCTTTAATGTATTCCAACAAGAGCAGCAAAGGAACTAACAGGCCAGTAAAATGAAGGCTACATCCCAGTTTACTAATAGATCACTGGAGACTTCATTTATGGGCCACTGTGGATCATACTTATTCAGTTGGAAAAACAAGAGTGCCTTTGAATCACAGACGGTTGTAAAGAGTTACACTTTTAGCCTAGATAAATTTGTTATCATCTATCATGAAGTGTGATATTCCCCCCCTCCCGGTTTTGGAACAGCTGTTGCCTGCTTTCTCCTGACCCTTTCCTGAAGGAGAGTGTTAAGAGGCATCTAGTCTGTTTCCCTAATAACCCAGTTGCTTCTCATAAAAATAAAGCTCTTTTTCAAACCGAAAATCAAATGCTGCTCTTTCTGCAAATAGCATTATTATTTAATCACCGAGATAAAACGGAGAACGGGTTGAGTTGACACTGCCGTGCTTTGCAGGCGTCTTTGCAGACTTTGCTCTCTGCTGTATTGGTGTGTGTGTGTGTGTTTTTGCAGCAGCAGCAGCAACAGCAGTTGGCAGCCCAGCAGCTTGTCTTCCAGCAGCAGCTCCTCCAGATGCAACAACTTCAGCAGCAGCAACATCTGCTGAATCTTCAGCGTCAGGGACTCATTTCCATTCCACCTGGCCAGTCTGCTCTTCCTGTCCAGTCGCTGCCGCAAGGTATACAAATAACACATGACACAATGTCTTTCCAGTTCACGGCTTTGTCTTGTTATTTGTTCTGCTGTGACCTCAGCTACGGTGTTTTTATGCTTTATATTGAAACCATTATGTTTAAATTGTTGTATCAACTTTTATTCTTGAGTCTTCCCGTGTGGCATGTGGGTTGTTTTTTTTTAATAATCATGCAGCTTTTATAGCTGAATACTGCATTTGGTGTCACATGACAACACCAACACCACCCACATATGGAAAGAGGTCCATACTTCTTATGGGCTGAAAACAATTTACAGTAGCATCACATTTCAAGCTTTGTTGGTTCACACTGAGGTACTGTATTTCTTCAATTCTAAGACGCATGTTTTTTCCCAATTAAGCATTTCAAAAACTGGGGTGCGTCTTAGAATCGAAGGTCTCCAAAAAAGCACCCCAAAATGCTATCTTCTTACTTACTGGGGCTTGGGGGAGCTTCAGGAAGACCTGCGCGACCCTCTGCAGGCCTCCCCAATCTTCAGTTTGGCAAAAAGTGATTTTCAGCCATTTCCGGTTTTTGTGAAAACCAGAAATGTCCAAAAATCACTATTTTTCGCCGAACTGAAGATCAGGGAGGCCTGCAGAGGGTGGCGCAGGCCTCCCTGAAGCTTCCCCAAGCCCAGGTAACGAAGGAAATGGCACTTTCTGGCGGGGCCAGAAATGCTATGCAAAGGCAGTGCACTCAGTCATCCTCAGCTGCAGGAGACATGCTGGGGAGAGTTGGTGCTGAGCGGGTAGATTCAATGAAGGGAAGTGAGTCTTACAATCGATGGATTTTTTTTCCCCTGCTGGTGGTACTGAAAGTAAAGGTGCGCCTTAGAATCGATGGCGCCTTACACTCGAAGAAATACGGTATTATGGAAACCGGATTTTGTGTGAATGTAACCACTTGATCTAACATAAATGAACTGAAACAAGAAAGCAGCGGAAATCTTGAAACTGCCTACCCTAGAGTTGTGTTGTTCACTCTTAACGTGTCCTATACTGTTTAGTCAAAGAAAGTGGGAGGACTACAAACTAGAGTTCCATTCCTAGCAGTACAATCCTCCACATGTTTACTCAGAAATAAGTCCCATTTTATTCAGTGGTGCTTACTTCCAGGTAAGTGTGCATAGGATTGCGCTGTAAGACATTTACATGGACTTTGCATGTGCACTTTGTGCTTAGCTTCTTTCTGCGTACATTCTACCATGGAGAAATTGAACTTGTGGAGAAAGAGCACTGCATCTGTTTGTAGCAACGTGTCCACTTATCTGACTAACAGACAGAAGACCTCACAGTTGACGTGTTATCTCCCCTTGTATGAGCACCCTACTGAGTCAGAAGCAAAGAGCTGCTGCAATTCCATTGTGAGCGAGAGGTGGCGCACGCATCCCTTACAGTAGTGGGAGTGACTGAACATTTGCTCTGACTGTCACCTCCCAGATATATGCTGCTTCTTGCATGATATTCACATATGATTATTGCCAACGTAATAACTGGGAAAGGGCCATAGCTCAGTGGCAGGCTCCTCCTTCCTGGCATCTCTATCTTAAAGGGTCTCCGTTATTAGGGCTGGGATGACCTTTGTCTATTTCCTTTGAGAGCCATCAGTAGCTTCATATATTAAAAATAATATCTGCCTATAGAAAACATAGCTTTACTTGACGTTGAAAAGTTGCTGTGTGTGTGTGTGTGTGTGTGTGTGTGTGTGTGTGTGTGTGTGTGTGTGTGTGTGTGTGTGTGTGTGTGTGTGTAAGGAATTATTATTTTAAGGATTAGTTTCAGATTAACTCAGGCAGCCCAATCCTGTCTAGCAGGACATGGCAGCACAAACAAGGCGCCCGCCACATCGTGAAAGGGACGGGACCTGCCCCGGTACAGCCGTAGGCCTCCTCGGGGTAAAAGCCCCAATGGGTCTACTTGAATGTATGCCAGCTATTTTGCTAGCGCACATTTGAGCTGGCCATATAGCCACATTCAATCAAGGCCATATAGCAGCGCAGTCACTAGGGCGCGCGTCACCCACGCCCGCCCTAGGGTGACATCGCACGTCACCCTAGTGACCCACCCCGGGCACCCCTTACAGCTGCCTGTGCCAAGCGTCCTCTTCCTCCGGCAGTCCGAGGCCTTCTCAGAAGGCCCAATACGTCAATACGCGAACTTTTAGCTTTTTCGCGCATGCGCAGAACGTTTCTGAGGGCAAGGGCTCTCATAAACCTAACAAATGACGCGTCGACTCATTGGGCCTTCTCAGAAGGCCCTGGACGGGGCGGACGCTCCGAGGCCTTCTCCCGGCCTCGGAGAGCCTCCAGAGGGTGACGCACGCAGTGGCGGTGACGCGCATGGGTGCGCGCGTCACCCCGTCTGCGCGTGTCTGCGCGTGTCTGCGCGCGTCGCCCCCCGGCGGCCCGCCCCACCCGCCATGTTCTGTCGACGTCATTGCCATATAGCGCACATTTGAGCTGGCTTCCGACGATTCCTCACCCTTCCTGAGCCCGGCACTACCAATCCCACCCCCCAGAATGCCCCGTTCCGCTCTCCCCATGCCGCTCTGGTGCTTGGCATGCACAGCTCTGGATCTGTGTTGAGTAGAGCGGTGCCAGCCTTGGCACCAGTGCTGCCTTCTCACCAGGTGCCGCACAAACACGCTTTATGGCATGTTTGCGACACCCTAGACCGGCGGAGCAGTCGGTCCGCTGGTCTGTTTCTAGACAGGATTGTACCATAAATGTAATAAAGTATACCTTCATTGGCCTTATGCAGATGTTGCATCCGGTTCTCCTAATGCAGGGGTTCTCAAACTTTGTCACCAGGTGTACCCCCATGGCACGATCATTTTTTTTGAAGTATCCCCTGCGCCAATTAATTAGGATCAATCAATCAATTACTTAATTAATTAAATGTAAGTCAGAACTACTTGAATATTAGGTTTACTTATGTGCTACCAATGAGCCCTGCCAGCTTATCCCTGCCTTCCTACACACACACACACACACACACACACACACACACACACACACACACACACACACACACACACACACTGCAGCCCTGTCAGCCTTCCTACACACACTTTACACACATACACACTTTACACACACACACACACACACACACACACACAAGGTTTTTCTTACCTTTTGGCTGCCAAATGCTCCGTTTCAGGACTGTGACTGACTAGCTTGCACTGTTAGAGGCTAATTAGTCTTAGTATCAGATCGCTGTTTCACCTTTAAAAAGCAAAAATGTTCCGTTTTTAGTTATGGAAATCACGCTGCAATCACTGTTCAATCACTTCCTGGTTACTCAATTTCCCCCTCCCTTTCCCAAGCTTGATGCAGTGCATTCTGGGGCGTTCTTGGGGAAGGGAGGGGGAAATTGAGCAACCAGGAAGTAATTGAACAGTGATTGCAACGTAATTTCCATAACTAAAAACGGAGTGTTTTTGCTTTTTAAAGGTGAAACAGCGATCTGATAAGACTAATCAGAGGGAAGCTGACTCTGCAGGCGACAGAGAGCAGGAGACTCATGAGAACTTTTAAAACGGCACCTGACAGCTGATCGGAGCAGATAAGGGACAGCCTCTGGCGTACCCCCACCTGCCGGTCCGCGTACCCCAAGGGGTACGCGAACCACAGGTTTGGAACGCCTGTCCTAATGTATGTGGGCTGGAACACCCTTAGAGCTCTTAGGAACCAACCTTGGGTTGCTTCAATTATCAAAGTGCTCTCAGACAAAAGAACAAAAGCACCTTATTCCCCATCTTCTTATAGAAAATTAAAAAAAAAAAACTTCCATATAGATGTTATCTTCATGTCTACTTACTAGCCGATTCCAAAGTCTACCCTCTCTCTATAGGGTTTCTAAAGTCTGGTCAGCCTGACTTGCATTTCTATGCAAAGTTTAATACACCATGCATTTAGCAACTTATATTTTTGCAATGTTCAAAATTCTCATGGCATCAGAAGAACACTCCTTGAACTTAATCCCTTCACCTATCACAGTTCTTCATATAGTCCACCATGTGACAACTGCATAAATGCCTACCTGCTGGGAAAGGTGCTTTTCTGAATCTATTCAAATGCTCTTTAAATCAATTTGAGATGGGCTGAAATCCTCCAAGGGCAGCTAGGTCAAAATAAAAGACAATGTGCATAGCTGGTGTTGGCTTTTTTGTCCTGGACTCAGGGGCAGGTGGATCAATGGGAAAAGAAGCAATTACATGGGTTGTTGGCGTACTTTAAAGTCCCAAGGAAAAGATACCAGGGAAGCCCACAATTGTGATTCTCCATTCGATATACTCACAGTCAGGCAACATAAGTTGAGAGAGAGTCATTTTTTGCTATCATGTGGCAAAGAGAATTGACTTGTACAAGTACCGTATTGTCCCGAGTATAAGACGCACCTGATTATAAGACGCTATTAAAGTCTTATAATCAGTTTGGCGCTATTAAAATTTTTTAATTAAATCACTGGCATTATTGCAACAGCCTGATTATAAGACGCACCCCTAGTTTAAAAACTTAAATTAGGAGAAAAAAGTGAGTCTTATACTCAGACCAATACGGTAATTCTGTAGCTCAAAAACTGAAGTGGGCAAATAGTGACATATATGCTTCTCTAGCAACAACTCAACCACATTCACCCAACAGCTCATGTAATTCATGTGGACTTTCATGTGAAGGGTGTTCATGTGGAATTTTAAACTCCAGCCTAGGATAAAAAAAGTTACATGTAACTATAAAGTGTCCAACTCTTGGGTTCCCCACATATGCTCTCAGTTACTGCAAACTTCAGATTATGCATTTCACCCAATTTCCTTATCTGTGTGAATCCATTATTTCATCCATGACTCGACATAGGCAGATGATCAATCCTCCTTTGTCCTAGACCAATTGAGGTCCAGGAGCATGTGGAAAGTCTCATCTGATTAAAGACTGATGCATTTTGATGTTGCATACCCCATGGTTCTTAAATAAAAATGCGCCAGTCTTCAGTCAGAGGAGATTTTCCATGTTTAATATAGTCCAATATTATTTTCCTGAGTGCTGCTCAATGATTCTAGGAAGAAGAGTTGATCGTCTGCCTTTGTCCAGCCTTGGGTGAATGAATTCACCCAAAGAAGAAAATTGGGATGATACAAAATCTGAAACGTATAGCGTGTGGAGACTGGAGTCTCCACTTGAGACTCCATTGGAAGGGTATTTTTATATTTTCAGTACAGTTTTTACCTGTGTTGGGGTTTAAATTCCACGTGATGATTCTTACATAAATCTTCTATTACATTATTTTATCATTGACGTTTAGTATAAATCTGATGCTTAAAACGAACAATTTCCACAGGTATTGAGCCGTTTAACCTATCATTAAATGTTTAGCATGAGGTTCTGCTTTAAATCTCCAGAATTAAGCAGCTTCTCACAGTGAGCCTCCCAAAGTTTAAAAAATAAATAAAAACTGAGCCTCCCCAAAGTGCAGCTAAGAGCAGGAAAAAACTGACCGCATCTCTCCTTCTGGAAGAGCTCACCTTCCTCCTAGGCCCAAATGCAAACTGATAGGTGGGGAAGAGAAAGAATATGTTAGCACCAGCCTGTATCTCCTTTATGCTTTAATAAAGTGTCACGTTCCTCTGATCCTCAAGCAACATCAATTTACAGAATAGTATCCATTGTTGTAGCCAGCGGGTGGTGCAGTGGGTTAAACCGCTGAACCATGAGCTGTCGATCAAATGGTCTGCAGTTCGAATCCGCGACGGGGTGAGCTCTCGTTGCTTGGCCAGCTCCTCCCAACCTAGCAGTTCCAAAGCATGTTAATGTGAGTAGATAAATAGGTACCGCTTGCGGGAAGGTAAACAGCGTTCCAGTGTTTACCTTCCAACAACAGTTTACCTACAGTGTTTACCTTCCAGTGTTTACCTACAACAACAGTGTTCCAGCTGCATGCTACGCGCTGCAGCAAGGAGAGTCATGCCGGCCACATGACCACGGAGGCGTCTTCGGACAACGCTGGCTCTTCGGCTTTGAAATGGAGATGAGCACCACACCCTAGAGTCGAACACGACTGGACTTAATTGTCAGGGGATACCTTTACCTATCCATTGTTGTACTAATTAGCTAAAGGAGATTTGAAATCCTGCAACTGCTCTCTTCAACAGGTCAGTTTCAGGACTTCATGTTGCCTCCAACAGGCACATTTTTGAGGGGGGAAGGATTTCATGAACAATGCCTCTGCATTGTGTGTCATTCACACAGAGGGTGATATGTTATCTGCATGCTGGAGAGAAGGGCAAGCATCACATGAGGATGTCACCAACCCCAGCGAATGTATCAGCCAGGGCATTCTGAGAGAACATACGCATCTGGTGGTGGGGGAAAGACCATTGGATGAATCAGAACAGGCAGTGCGTATTCTAGATGAAAATAATTTCCAATCTCTTTTTAATTTAAAGCATTCTTGAAAGGAGGAGACCCATGCAATCCAGTGAGGCATCAGCTTGTTCCCCTCAGATAATGTATTTTTCCCCCTGTAAAGAGTTGATTAATACTTGTATCTTTGTTGCAGCCTGATCTGTTTTTCTGTTTCCCATTTCATTTTTGGTACAGCAGTGCTTCTAAAGGACTTGGTGAACTTTGGATGCATTTAGTAATACTTCAGAATCAAGAAATTGATTCCACCAGCAATGAAAATCTCATTAAAAACGAATCCTTTCAATACCTGTTTTTCAAACAGTAGTTGCCAGTTGTTGTGTGTAGTTTCCCTTTGATCCTTGAACAAATGGTTTAAGAGTGAGCGTGTTACGTAAGCAGGTGACCTTTAATTGACTGTTTGTAACCCAAGGGAAAAAGCAGCCAAATTTACTCGATGCCAATGGAGGTAAAATGAAATTTGTGTTTTTCTACATGTTGGTTGTGCTGGAAAAACTGCATCACCTTTATTGTTGGCATTAATCCATTAATAACACTGAGCTCATTACATGAACTTCTTGCTTTGCTTCATATGAGTGAAGCTCTCTTTCATTTTATAGCTGGCTTAAGTCCTGCTGAGATTCAGCAGTTATGGAAAGAAGTTACTGGAGTTCACAGTATGGAAGACAATGGCATTAAGCATGGAGGGCTAGACCTCACTACTAACAATTCCTCTTCTACTACCTCCTCCACCACTTCCAAAGCATCGCCACCAATAACTCATCATTCCATAGTGAATGGACAGTCATCAGTTCTAAATGCAAGACGAGACAGGTAATGAGATTAAACGTTTGGTTTTTCATCTGACATAAAAGTACTTTGGTCATCCTTGTGATTCAGGCAATAAAGAGATAACGTCATTATCAAACGTAGCGGATTGCTTTGAATTTGTCTCTTTGATTCAGAAAATAGGTAAAAATCAGTGCAGCGAAATGAAGTAATCAAAACCCTTACCAGTTGGAGTTCTGGAATCTATACATTGGCTATAATGTGTCCCCACATAGCATGCTTCCAGAGGTGAACACAGAAGATGCTATTCACCAAATGTTACTGCTGTGCAAACTTCTTTCGCTCTGAGAATGAAGTGAAAGTGGGGCATTTGCATCAGCCATACTGAAATGAAAGGACGTCACAGTGCTTGGTGGGCTGCTACCAAATTCAGTGGGACTTAAATTGCATTCATAAGTACGCTTATTAGGCAGAAAGTCCCATTGAACTCACTTCTCAGTCATCATGCTTAGGACTGCAATGTCAGTCATAACTAAAATTGGCTGTCGGAAGAGTTAGAACAGAGAAAAGCAAATATTTCTTTACCCAGCATGTAATTAATCTGTGGAACTCCTTGCCACAGGATGTGGTGCCTGGCCTAAATACTGTGCCTGGCCTAAATGTCTTTAAAAGAGGATTGGACAGATTTATGAAGGAAATGTCCATCACATGTTCCAAGCCATGATGACTATATGTGACCTCCGGGTTTTAGAGGTAGTCTCTGAATCCTCAGGTGCAAGGGAGTGGTGCAATGTGCTCCCTGAGGTGTCTGGTGGACCACTGTGAGATGTAGGAAGCTGGACTTGATGGGCCCTTGGCCTGATCCAGCATTAGCTGGATTGGAAGCCCTGTTATCTGTGAGTATACTCATAAAAGAACAAGTAGTTATGTTGAAAGACTGCTAAAGGCAATGGGTGGCATTCCAACTAGTTGGGCACTTCTACTGTTGGGCATTCCCTCCTTGAATAGAAGTTCCCTCCATGAGTAGGAGTGTTCTGTTTGCAGAAGGGCTCCTTGCACAAGGTGGAACACTCCTTCTGCTCATGGAGGAAGTGTTCATTTCCAGAGGAAGCTTCTGACAGTGGAAGCTCTAGAAATGCTAGAACCCATAATGCATAGCAAATACCTCCGCTTTTGGCGGTTTTGCAGAAGATTTATTTAGGATTCGTGGGTTGAAATTATCACTCTCTTTAAGTTTTTGTGGCAGAGTCACTGCTCTCAACACTACCTTCAGTAGAATTGTTTACATGAAATCAACTTAAGCTCTTGTACGAAAAACTCCTATAAGGCTTCTGCCTTACAAAATCTGCAAGGTATCCTCTTTAACAGTTTGCATTCATTCTTGTTGTATTATGGAATATTTATCATACTGTCTTTCATTACCTTCAGATAGGAATATCTAGAGGTACTTCTCATTTGGGTTTTCGGTTAGTTGATTATACAGTACTTTGAAGAAAGTGGTTGATTTTTCTGGAGCACAGTGCCACAGCACTGTGGAAGAAAAAAGAAAGTGTCACTGATAATTACCCAAGTAATGGACTTTTTCCAAACATGGAACTAAACATATGGTGGTTTGAATACACAACATCAAGCAACTTGTGAAAACAGTGCCCTGGGATAAAAACATTAGTTAAGGCTGCAAACTGTATTATATTAGTTTGAGTAATAGAAATCTAAAACCATGTGGAGAAACCTTTATAAGGCTCTGCTGGCCATCTTAAATATTTTTTCTCGCAGAACTGATCCTTTCTGGGTGTATTTTTTATTTCGAGGTAAAATTTCACACTGAGGTCATATGGCAAAATTAGCATGCTGTATAATACCGTCATTTTTTTCATCTTTTATTAACAGTCATCTTTGGCTCTATTTCTTCTCTAATTAGAACATCATCTAGCCTTGGCAGTTGAACTATTCAGCAGTACGATTAGATTTGTCTGACCACTCTGAGCTGAACTGACCTGTTTTGACCTGTTCGTCACTGATCATAACCTGACGGTCACCAACAGTCTGCAACTATTATGATTTTGAGATAAAACTGATGCTCTATTCTTTTACCAACAGCTCATCACATGAGGAGACCGGAGCTTCTCACACTCTCTACGGCCATGGAGTTTGCAAATGGCCTGGATGTGAAAGTATTTGTGAAGATTTTGGACAGTTTTTAAAGTAGGTTGTTTTTTTAATTATGGGGCAAAGGGAGTTGAGTAAGGAAACAAAAGTAGCAAGTTTCAACTATAAAGTGTATCAGACGTTATTGGTTTATGTGCCAAAGAACCAGATAATCAAGATCAACTATAGAGAAGTGATCTTCAACCTTTACCCAAAGGTAAAGGTCGCTGTAAGTTGTTGCAACTCGGTGGGGATGGCGGTGATGGCTCTTCTGGGTTCGCATCGCCGCTGCCTAAGTTAAAAAAGGGGGGTTGGGATTTACCCATCTGTGGCAGTGGGGAGAACCCAGGTTGTGTGGTGTCTCCAGATGCCTCCGGTGCCGGTTAAGTCCAAAACCTCTTTTTTTACTTAGTCGGCAGTGGCGACGGTATGAACTCGGCGGTCCATCCTGGTGTCACCGCCGAGTTACCACTCCCCTTAAGGGGAAAGACATTGTCTCACACAAAACCTTGGGGTCACAACTCCAAGGTTGAAGATCACTGCTATAGAGGATTGAGGAGTTATCCTTTTGTTCACGTAAAACATGTACAGTATTCAGGCCTTTCAGTGGCACAATGCAGACCTAGCCCGCTGGTGAGGCCAGGTGAAGCAGCCACTTTGAAAAGCAGATTGGCAGAGGCAGGTGCTCTGTGCCTACCCATGGCCAACCAAGCTGCCTCTCTATCTCTGCAGAGCCCTGCACCAGCCATACTACCTCCTCTTCTTCGAAAGAGAAAGTGAGAAGAGGAGAACATTTCCTAGAGATGCTCTAGGCCGCTGCCATTTTCCTTTCCTCTCCTCGTGTCCTCTTCTGCTCTCCAGGCTCTACCATGAACAATGCAAAGAAGAGGAGGAGTGGTAGTCCTCCAAGGCACTGATGTCAGGGGAGGCTATGTGAACACATGATCTCAGAAACATGTGGGGTGACTCACTGCCTCAGGCATGGGGATCTTGGACCATATCACCTCAAACTATTTTATGACAGCCTCCTGATTGGTATATATTTGGTAGCAAAGATATATGCAACTGTTTTAAATTACGTTTATTTAAACATAGAGGCATGTATTAAATGGATGTGTTAGAGAAACAAATGTTCCTGTCTAACCCATCCTTATTATGATTATTAATTATTTATTATTATTATTATTATTATTTATTAACAACAACAACAACAATATACTGTAATATAATAATATACAGTATTTATATACCACCTTTCTTGGTCATTGGATTTAATCCAAGGCGGTTTAAGAATCATTGTTGACAATCATAGGAACACCTACTCATGAGCAAGCTCAATGATTTCAATGTAGAAGGTCAAAGCTCAAGTACTGATTTGCCTTGTGGTCCTTAATTACATTCTCTGGAAGCTCCAATGCATTTAGTGAGCTCCAACACAAGCAACCATCCCCGTGAACTTCACTTTAAGGCAGCTCCATGTGTGCAGTGGAGACTTGTATGCAGACCTTTCTTGACATTGAAATCAATGGAAAAGCCCTTGCTTTTAGGGGAGCTACTAGTGTGTGTGTGTGTGTGTGTGTGTGTGTGTGTGATTAAATCTATATGCCGCCCATAAGTATTGCTACTAACAGGTCAGCAATACAATTAAATCACATGAGACAATTACTCAACACACTCATGTTTAAAAAAAAAAAAACCACCACCACCATGGGGAAAGAAAAATATAACATCACAGCAACAGAATGAAACCTTGGAGGTCAATCACAGTGTTGAAAGACTGGGAAAACAATAAAAAGAACTTTGCTCAGTGCCAAAAAGAGGTAAGAGTAGACGCAAGTTTCCTTGGTGTGTGCATTCCAAAGGCAGCATCACAACCAAGAAGGCCCTTTGCAGCTTTCACTCACCTGACCTCTTGTGGCAGATGCACCTTGAAACGGGTCTCTCAAGATGACCTTACTGTGTGGACAGGTCATTATGGGAGAATACATTATTTCAGGTACCCATGCCCCCCAAATTAAAACCCATTTCCTCCCAGTCCACAGGTGTACACATTTAACTCCTGTAGCGTATATACACCCTTGAGTAAAAATGCCTTAAAAAATAAGTACCATCTTATCTTTGAATACCAACAGCCAGTGAAGTTGCTTCATAACTGGCAAGATGTGCTGCCATTGGCTGGCAAATTTGCCATTGACAAAATATTTCATATTTTGAAATAACTGACATTTCTAAATGGCTTTCCAAAACATTCCCACATGCAACACATTATTGTAGTTGGAGGATTGCTAGAGCATGAATAATTGTGGGGAGGCTGTCACTATCCAGGTTACAACTGGCGCACCAGCCACAGTTGGTCAAAAGCTACGATCTCCTTGCACCCATAAGATCGTAGCCTTAGACCAACTGTGGCTGGTGTGCCAGTCCCTGGAATCAGGACACCTGGGCTTCAGTTCTGCACAGATCTGGATACTCAGAGCTACAGACAGCGGCCCTCCCCCGACCAAACCTCTCTACATGTATGTGAGGAGTTGCACTGGGCAGCGGGGAATGTCTTTTTCCTTCAAACTACACCTTACATATGCCGTATTGCAAGGTGTTTTTAAATGTTCCCTGTGTTTCAAATGACCTTTTCACACTGCCAATTGGGCAGGCTGCTATCAACAAAGAAAGAGGTGATTGCCAGGACATTTTGTCAAAATATGGCCTACATATGTTCACCACTTTCCCAAAATTCTAAGAACTGTGAATTGATGGGGTATGCTTTTAAAAATTAAAATGAAAGAACCTAGTTATGATGATGGATGTACCTTTTTGTAAAGTTTGTGTAATTATCTCACATTTTCATTCTGTGTCGAGTGAGAGGGTTGAGCCCATATGGAGTGATCTTTGATAGACCAGTTATGCAGGGCTTCAGCATACAAGGAATCCTAATGGAAAGTTATAGATAGGTTTATATAGATGAGTAACTTCACAAGCTGAGGCTCTTATGTTGTCATGGTGCAGCTAACAGGGTGAATGAACTGCTTCATGCTTCATCAACAATTAAGTTAATTAGCTCATTTGAAATTGCACTGCTTTGTTGCCAGGATATTGGCAGAAACATCAGAGAGGCCTGTTTACAAATGGTACACAACAGGGTATATAGAAACAGCAGCTTAACAACAAGGCACAGATGCACAGTATCATAATGACTGTAGTAGAACTATATTTTTATAATATGCGTAAATGCCTGCCTCTTTACAACTTCGTAGACTTACAATAAATCGTATTTACCTTCATATTTATTTATCCATTTTTACTACTATTATTTGTATCCTGCCTTTCTCCAATAGAATTATATCCAGGACAGCTAACAGTTCAAAGCACTATAGCAGAAGTTACAAATACATATATAACATTAAAACAGTATACATGAAATCATCATCGTGAACTCTATAAAGCAGTAGTTTAATGCAGTTAACATAGGAAGATGGATCTGTGCAAAAACACTCTAAAATAGGACAGTTTTAACTTCAAAATATAAAATGTAATTTCCTAATATCTTTTTGTTGTTTGTTTTTGAACAGCTTTTAGGTGTACAGTACTTTCAAGAGTAAATTTTAGAGATCTTTTGCCCAGTTATCAAAGAATAAAGTTGATGTATGCCATTTCTGTTTGTAGATTAAAGAGGTTACTGTTTGCGTGTGGGATTTATATAGGCTGCTGGAAATTATTCCATACGAAAATAACCTACATACTGCATATATTGTTTTAAGCATAATTGATACCAAGAGTTTTAGCCAACTTAGCTCAAGCCTTTTCCTCTCCAAGCAAAACTAATTTTTATAAATACTTCCATCCTTCCAGGGTCTAGTGATGGTAATGCTTGGCTAAATGCTTTCAGTTATTTTGTAGGTCTCCAGTTTTATAGGCCACAGTCAGTAAAAACATTCTGATTAACATGAATGCAGTTGTGCATTTACCATTGTTCCCATTTTTGCTCAACTGTGTAACCTGTTAAGATGTTTCAATTGACTGTCTCTCCTCTAAACTAGGCCTCTGGCAGCGCAATCCTAACCAACTTTCCAGCACCGGTGCAGCCAACATGCAGCCCCGAGGTAAGGGAACAAATGTTCCCTCACCTTGAAGAAGTCTCTATGACTGCCCCTGCACTGCAAAATGCAATGTGCGCCCTGTTCGCATGGCTACACCAGAAATGGAAAATTAGTTAGGATCGTGCTGTGAAACTTGTGCCCTTTCTCCATATGCATCTTGCAATTTCAGGTGCTTGATAAAACCTCTATAATTAATGCCTGCCTTGGACTACAACAAGGGTCGGTGGTGGGAAGGTATCCAGCACCTGGTGGGCTACATGCGAACATGCACCCAATGGAAATGTCATTTGAAAGCACAGTGGGTTAAACCGCTGAACTATGAGCTGTCGATCGAAAGGTCGGCAGTTCAAATCCGCGATGGGGTGAGTCCAAAGCATGTTAATGCGAGTAGATAAATAGGTACCGCTTGCGGGAAGGTAAACAGCGCTCCGTGTTCCAGCTGCATGCTACGCGCTGCGGCAAGGAGAGTCATGCTGGCCACATGACCACGGAGGCGTCTTCGGACAACGCTGGCTCTTCGGCTTTGAAATGGAGATGAGCACCACACCCTAGAGTCGGACACGACTGGACTTAATTTGTCACCTTTACCCTTTACCTATTGCACATAAATGCAAACTTTCAGTGATGCAAGCATCAGCTTCTGTCTGAAACAGTACTGTATACTATGTTTTTCAGTAGTATTAAAGTTTGAATCTCTGTTTCTTTGCATTTAGTCCCCTTAGTACCTTTCTGTGCTCACATTGCAAAGTCCTATTTTAATTAAAAACCTTTTCTTTCCATTCATCTTCAACTTTTTTAGACCCAAAGAATGACTATTTATTTCCAATCCATTAAATTGATAGGGGACGACAGGACTAATGGCGGTAGTTTTCAAGGCCTTGCTCTTAGTCTAATTTGTGTAAGAATGTGGTAGGTTCTGGCTTGAAGCACTGTGGCACTTGTTAATAGAGCTAATGCAAGTATTCTGTACTGAAATGAAATATTCATA
>JANXHW010000005.1:138970000-138985000 GCA_026170595.1 Plestiodon gilberti rubricaudatus
CAGGGCTCTTGTAGTTAGCAATGGGCCTCTTATAGGCTATGCATAACCAGTGGCGTTCCGAGGCTGGTGCGGAAGCATGCGTGTAGCAGGATGCCACTTCGTGCATGAAAGCGCCCTTACCGGTCGGAGCCATTCCCAGAAGGTGATGGGTGCCCGTGCGGGAGCCGTCACCCGCTGGGAATGGCTCCGACCGGCGAGGGGGAGGGGTGCTTTCATGCGCGAAGTGGCACCCTGCTACACGTACGTTTCCGCACCAGCCTCGGAACGCCACTGAGCATAACTGAGGAGTGTTCAGCGAATAGTAACTGCTACAGCATTGATTACAATTCAGTAAATGTAAGTATATTCTGTACAGTCATCTTAACCTTTCTTTCAGCAAAGGGAGAGTCAGATTTTTTTTTATTTTAATAATACGGATTTTAAATATTGGGGATAGTGAGTTTCAAGCTATCAACGTTTGTTACAAAATCCTTGTAAAGGATTCTGTTAGACTTGTATGAAAAGTTAATGCAGTTTGTGAACCTCTCCAGTTAAAATATTTTTGGGTGATACTTTCTTCTTTTTTTTTCTTTTTTTAGTGCTCATTAAATTGAGTCTCAGAATAGTACTGACTGGAGCTGAACTCAGTTCAGACAGGTTCTGTTTAAATTCCCCCACAGACCACTGCTAAGGTACTCCTGCCCTGACCTCTAGCGTTTTGCTATTTTAGTCCTGGGACTCCTCTAAGCAGAGACTGACAAGTGTACCAAGTTACACAGGGGTTAATTGAAATGGGCAGGGTATCCACTGGAAACTTCAGTGAAAGTAAATCTGTTCCCACTTTCATTGATGCAAGTGGCTTTTGGTTTCAGGCCAATAGAGATACTTTTTACAAAACAATAATAGTGTGTCTTCTCACTTTATTCACTTACCTGTTTGGAGGTATTTGAATCCTGTTATTTCTGTTACTAGCTATTCCTGCAGTGTCTGTTTTCACAAATATATTTTAGCTATATCAATAGCAATATATTATTTTGCAGACTTTTAAACCCAAGAAAACTGGCACTATTTGTCTCAAAGGTCTGAAATCTGCTAAAAAGAATTTTTCCCACACTGCAGCCTCGCTGCTGCACAGCTTCCTGACTTTTAGTACACCCTACATGATGTTGGCAAGATGCTCCTAGCCCTACAGGTTTCTCCCAGCTGTAGAGCCAAAACAGAGCAAATGTAAGCTATTCTGCTGCTTATCTTCCCGTCTTTCTAGCCTTGAGCCCATTCTGATGTGATTTGTATGGTAAAATGCTTCCAGGCATGTAAACAGGGCCTAAGGAGGGACTGAACTGATAGCATTCTTGGTCCCCTTAGAACTACCAAGCAGACACCATTTGAGAGCACATATTCACTTCAGCCATTATGCTTGCCTGAAATACCCAGTGGGATGAAGTCAGGCCCATCTCAGAACCCACAACATCAACAGAGGATCAAAAATAGCTGTGACAAATCATCCCCCCCCCCCCAAAAAAAAATAGCTGGCCAGATGTACCTTTGTAGAAACCGCTTGGAAAAAACATCCATGCTACAGCACACCTTTTCCAAGCATGCTTTATTAAGTATAAATATTATTTTCCCTTGATAAAGTTCTGTTGTCAGGAGCACTAACTGCATCAGGAGCACTATCAGTCTGTGCAGATTTGTTTTGTTCATATACTGTATAGGATCCTTCTATTGTCATTATGTGTGTATTCTCCTCTTCCTCTAAGGAGGAACATTACATTGGCTGTCAATATAGTATAGTATCTAATGCCAAAGGCTGATATAAAAGAAAGAATGCGTAATAGCTGTAATGCTTTTTAGAGTCAGTTTGACCAATAAGGCTTAAGACTACAAAGAGGTTTGTAGGCACTCATTGGCTACTGTGGAATCTGAAAAATACATGTGAATGAATGCTATTAGTATTTATTTATTTATTTACGATATTTTTACCCCACCTTTCTCCCCAAAGGGACCCAAGGCGGCTTACACCAAAAAGAAAATACAGTGCAGTACAATACAAAAAATAGTTACATTTTAAAACAGTAAAAACAATTAACGAAAATTAATAAAAACAGTATCTAAAAATCAGTTTAAAAAAAAGATTACAATTACCGTACTTTACACACTATAAGACGCACTTTTTTCCCCAAAAACATAGGGGGGGAAAGCGTGCGTCCTATGGTGCGAAGCCTAAAAAAAGCAGGAAAAAAATACTTACCGGGGCTTCGGGGAGGCCTGCAGAGGCTCATGCAGGCCTCCCCGAAGCCCCCACAGGCCTCCCCGAAGCGCCCCCAAGCCCAGGTAAGTGAAAACCTTTTTTTCTCTATTTTATACTCCATAGGATGCATGCGTCCTATGGACCGATGCGTCCTATGGAGTGTAAAATACGGTAAAACAAGTACATAAAAACAGCAGCACCCCACCTGTACCAGCAGGATGTTAAAAGGCAAGGGCTCAGAAGGCTTCTTTAAACAAGAAGGTTTTTAGGCCTCGCCGGAAAGTGTCCAAGGAGGGAACAGTTCGTAAGTCAAAAGGGAGGGAATTCCATAGAGTTGGTGCCACTACTGAGAAGGCCCTATTTCTGGCCGCCGCCCCTCGCACCTCCCTGGGTGACGGTATCTGCAAGAGGGCCTTCTCTGATGACCTAAGAAGACGAGCCGGACTATATAGAAGTAGGCGGTCTCTCAAATATCCTGGCCCCAAGCCGTATAGGGCTTTAAAGGTCAAAACCAGCACTTTGAATTGGGCCCGGAAACGAATCGGCAGCCAGTGCAGCCGTCGGAGGAGCGGCCCGACAGAGTCAAACCGCCTACCTCCAATGACCTCACGGGCCGCCGCATTCTGCACTAATTGCAGTTTCCGAACCGTCTTCAAGGGCAGCCCCACGTAGAGCGCGTTACAATAATCTAATCGTGATGTCACCGTGGCATGGATCACCGTGGTCAGGTCTGCACGATCCAAGTATGGTTGCAGCTGGCGCACCAGCCGAAGCTGGGCAAAGGCCCTCCTGGCCACAGCCGCCACCTGGGAATCCAGGAGCAGCTGCGGATCCAGGCGGATCCAGTACATAATTAAACAAATCACCTGCATTTCTTTTGCATTCCATTGCCATTCCCTTTCGCAGAACGTTAAACTTTGCTCTAGCATCACTCAAATATAGGAATTATTTTAGGATATTGAGTGTGCAGTCGTCCCGAGTTATATGTGGGGCTCTGTTTTGGGCCCCACCGCAGATACCGCGAAACCATGGATGCTGGGAACCCCTTTTAAAAATAAGTAATAAATGGTCTTCCTTGCCTTCACTCGGCAAAATTGCTACGTTTGCAGAGCTTCAAGGCAGTCTTTTGTGCTCCAGGAAGCCACTTCCGGGTCACGCAACAAGCTCCCTTTGCCCTGGCTCGCCCACCGCGATGCATTCTGGGTCGAGCCAGGGCGAAGGGAGGGGGACTGTGCAACCCGGAAGTGGCTTCCTGGAGCATTGAAGACTGCCCTGCAGCCCTACAAAGGGAGCAATTTTGCCATGCGAAGTCAGGGAAGGCCATTTTCTTTAAACGTTTTTAAAAAGGTCCCTTGTATCCGCGGCCTCTGTGGATACTGAGATCCGCGGATGCCAGACCCGCAAATAATGCAGGTCCACTTGTATTTATTTCTTTTGTAATTTGCCTTGCTAAGATTGTCATGTAGATACTGAGTAGGGATATAGATAACACGACTTAACAACTGAACAACAACAACATATTTATAACTCCATCATATATTACACATATTCAAAATCCATATGATTTTGATGGTGTAGTGGTTTGGGAGTTGGACTTAGACCTGGAAGATGCAGGTTCAAATCCCCGCTCAGCCACGAAGCTTCCTGGGTGACCTTCGGCCAGTCACTATCTCTCAGCCCCACCTACCTCACAGGGTTGTTGTGAGGACAAAAAGGAGGGGAGGAAATATGTACACCACTCTGAGCTCCTTGGAGGAAGGGTGGCATAAAAATGTGAAAAAATAAACAAAATAAATATGGGCATACAAAATATCAGGTTAGGGCAATAGTAGTTACCCATCCATACATGCATTTTACATCTGTGTTTCACTTATTTTTATCTAAAAACGAATCCTGATATTTATTAGATTCAAAAATACCCTGTCGTATTTATTTAGAAATCTGTGAATAATTTAGATTTGTATCAAATTAACCCTCCCAAACTGCTAAAAATCTTAATTGCAATAATAAATCATAGGCATAGTTTAAAAATATCTGTAAAGTGCAGACCAGAATTCTGTGATATGTCACACAGCAAATTAATACATCAATTAACTTTCTATCTGTTTACTGTAATTTCAAAATCAGTCATTAGGCCATGATTAACAAAAAAAAAAAAAACTTCAACTGTTTTACACAGATGGTTGTTCCTGAAGCATTCCACCTGCTTCTGGAAATGAGTTATTTTACTCAGCAGCTTGAGGAAGCAAACGCCTTTTTGACACCTTTTTGAGCTCAAATTGCCTGTTTTCATTTATAGACAAAACCACTTGAGGGTCTTTAAAAATCAAAATCCTGTGGAAATAGAACTTTCCAGGAGGAAATCTCAACATAGTAAGATTCTTGACTCAATATCCCTCCAACGAATGAATCACAAAATCAGGGAGAGCCAACTTTCAGAGGAACGTGGTATAGCATATGCTACTTCCGCCATGCAGTGTGTGTGTGTGGGGGGGGGGAATTGCACCTTTACCTTTTTAAAGGTAAAGGTGACCCCTGACAATTAAGTCCAGTCGTGTCCGACTCTAGGGTGTGGTGCTCATCCCCATTTCAAAGCCAAAGAGCCAGCGTTGTCCGAAGACGCCTCCGTGGTCATGTGGCCGGCATGACTCTCCTTGTCGCAGCGCGTAGCATGCGGCTGGAACACGGAGCGCTGTTTACCTTCCCGCAACCTGTACCTATTTATCTACTCGCATTAACATGCTTTGGAACTGCTAGGTTGGCAGGAGCTGGCCAAGCAACGAGAGCTCACCCCGTCACGGATTCAAACTGCCGACGTTTCGATCGACAGCTCATGGTTCAGCGGTTTAACCCACTGCGCCACCCGCTGGTACTCTTCACTAATTTCAGATCCACTCAAAACAGATTTCCACACCCCCATCACATTTTGTGTTTGCTCTGATAAATCTCATTTTTAGTATCCTTTGCTTTGCACTGTTCATTTATATAGATAGTTTTGACAAATTCTGAAGCATTAAGAAGAAATGCACTATGATGAGTGGAAATTATGATTATTTATGTCACTCTAAAACGTTTTTGAGCCATTTCATGCTTGCTAGCATCATCCAGTCATCAGTGTGCTATATAACCCTGGAGATGCTAGTTGGGTGGGAGGAAGTGTTAATCAGTTGGCAACTATTTATAGCTTTAGATATACATGAAGATAGTGCTGTGCAAGGCCTGTCATTTGATTTCATGTTGAGATAGAGATTAAATGATCATATGGAAACTCTTATTTGGACATCTTGTAGCTCCACAGTGCTCATAAGTGACGTGAGAGAGGAATGAGCCATTTTGAACAAACTATGGGCTCCTTCTTGCCACTATTGCTCCACTGTATCCCCTTTTTAGGTTCCTTATGTTTTGGGCCTGTTGCGCAATCAAGTCTTGGGCTCCACTCCTATCCCCGCCACCAGCGTTGATGCAGCCAAGCCAAAAAGGCACACGCTGCATCCTATGGTGGGGGGACGACCCAAAGGCTAACAGGAGGTAAGTAAAAATATTTTTTACTTATACCTCTGTGGAAGCCATTGGGCCGCCTATGGTTTTCTTCAGACATATGCCACCTATTTTGGTAACATATGTCCAAGGAGGGAAAAGAGGTGGAGAGGGTATAAGATCCAGCCTGTGCCATTGCCAGTGGATCCCCCTCCCCCTCCCCGCCCCTGGTTCTTCCCCCAGAACGCCTGGTTCCTCCCCTTCCCCTCCCATGATCCAACACCCCCCCCCCCCCCGCTGGCTTGCCTGCTCCAGAGGAGGTTGCTGGCTGCAGCAGCAGGCCACTGTCTCCGCCGCTGTTTATGGCAGTGGCTCCAAAATGGCTACCGGTGGCACGCGGTGGCCTGTTACAACAGCAGAACTCTGTTCTCCTGTTGTAACGACCCCAATAGGATTGGGCTGTTAGAGTGCTAGTTCTAAATTTGGTACCTTTCTACACAGCCGTTAGTGACACTTCCCACAGCCCCAGTGACATTTCTGCCGCTGCCTGTACCTTGGCAGTTTGTGGTCACCAGGTGCAAGTTCAGTCCTGTGCGTTGATGCTCAGGTTTGCTTCTTTGACTTGGATTTCATACGACTACCACTTTGGTAGACAAAAAATCCCTTTTGCCATTCATAAGACTTCTGTTTGCAGATCAAACACACAGTGGGATTCCAAAGGTTACCAGCATCCTCCTAATGTTGTGCTTTTCTTATTGTTTCTTTTACTAGGCACCTTAATAATGAACATGCATTGGATGACAGAAGCACTGCCCAGTGTCGGGTGCAAATGCAGGTGGTTCAGCAATTAGAAATACAGGTTTGAGAAAATATTCATTTTCTGGATTTATCATTCTTGAGGAAATATGCTTTTTATTGTTAGATACACTCTGGTAATATAAGTGTGTTTGAAGGGTCTAAAATTTTCATGTTATGTTTTTCAATCAAGATAATCTTCCCAATTACATAACTAAAGGGCGAGGCACACCAACCACGTCTTCCGTGCGGCGCGCACGTCGCTCCGGCTGCATTGCCGCACTGGACACACGCTAGGGGGCTGGATGGGACGTTACCATGTCCCGCCAGATCGCAGCCGTGCTGGGTTGCCGGAGAGGATCGAGCAGCGAGCGAGGGAGAGGGGGGAAGAGAAGAGGGAAGAGAAGAGGCCAGGACTAGTGGGGACAGCGCAGAAGAGAAACGCATTTTTTGTGTGTGTGTGTGTGTGTTTACTAAAGCCACAATATAAATGGCAGTAACTATCGCAACTTGCGATAGTTACTGCCATTTATATTGTAGCTTTAGTAAACACACACACGAGTACAGTACAGATGTGTTCCTCTTCTGTGCAGGTCCCCTCACCTCTTCTCTCCCCTCCCCCTGCCCCCTCGCTAGGTCACTCATTCTTCCGCTGCCTCCTGCAACAACCCTCACAGCAGCTAGCGAGGGGGGGGGAGAGGGAAGAGAAGAGGTGAGGGGACCTACACAGAAGAGAAACGCATCTGTACTCATGTAGCCACAATATTAAATGGCAGTAACTACAAAATAAAACCAGCAAAGGGGGGGGGGGGAATCAGCAAATGACAACAAACACAGCTAGACGCATTGGAGAAAAGGATGGAGCTTACTGCCTGCCCCAGGCACATGTTTCAACACTGTATTTCTGGATTATCAAAAAGTTAAAACCCTTCCAAGTGACTAAGGTTTGAAAAAACAGCGCGTTCGTAGTTACCCCAAGCGAGGAGAAAAATGTCTGCTTTACCAAAACATTCTGCCCCTCTTTCCCTTTGATTGACTTTGGCTTCCTTCCCTTTGATTGGCTCTGGCTGCTCTGTGTCCTGCCCCCAGGGGGCTGGAACACGGACGGAACGCGAAAAATGTTCCCAGAGCTGGGCTTTGCCCAGCGGAGGCGTCGATGCGCCCGTGGTTTCCGACGGCTGCCGGTGGCTGCCGGCGGCCAGAACGAAGGTATGTCACACTCAACAAACGCACGCGCAGCCCGGACGCACCTCCATGCCGAACAGAAGACGTGCTTGGTGTGTCACCGCCATTATTCTTTGCTTTCCCCCGCACATTCATAAACATGTACCCGTTCGCATGCATGAGTGCATATACCCATTATCTCACACTACCAAACTTGGGTGCACTGAAGTTTCTAGCAACACATCGTCCTCCCATTTAACCTCCCTATACTTCCCTTTCCATGTATTCTAGAGATGATTAAGGCTCTCAATATGTTCTTCTTTCTCTTCATGGCGGAGGGATAATGATGCATTTAGCACTCTCACCAGCTCTGTCATGCCCATTCCAGCAGGCTCCTAGCAGATATGAGAGAGGGAGAGTTTGGGTTAAGGTAATTGTAAGTAGGATATTTGCAGTGCTCATGCCCCCCCCCTTTCAAGCTGTTAGCTTGTACAACCATGTTACTGTATTCTTATGATGATCGCATTTTTATATGCTAGCTTTTATCAAATGGTGGCTCCCCATAAGATGGTCTTTTTGCTATGTACGGGCAGTAACTATCAATGACACAGAAATAATAAAATGATCATTGCTTCATTACTCATGTAGACCATTCTGCAGAGTAGTCACCTGAAGTATAAATTCTGTAGGGGAGAAGGGATGACTGCCTCCTGGTACTGCAGCAGAGAAAGGGAGTAGGTTAATTCCAGATTGTGTGGCCAGGTGGGAGCCAAATGGTGTGGACAGTATCACAGAAAAGAACCCTAAGGTGGGGAACAGGCCATACCAGCCAGTGCTAACTCCTGGCTACTGTGAGCCCTCAGGCAAAGCCCAATCCTGGGCTCAGCCGTGCCTGTGACCGCCACTGCCACTGGGTACTAGGGCTCATGGGATCAACCAATGGGAGCTCAGCAAGTGGCCCACCTGACCACCCCATGATTCTGTTCCTGTGGATATCAAGGGCATAAAGAGAAGCATTCTCATTGGCTCTCCCATACTACAGACTCACAAAAATCTGAGCATTTTAGGGGAAGTATTGTAATGCCTGCCTGTTTGAATTGACCTTGGGGACTCCAAGTTGAGTCAACGAACAGTGAGGATCTTCACTTAATTCAGTGCAACTTTATTCTGTTTTATTGGAGAGGGGAGCATTGCTTTTTTTTACCCATCCCAAGTTCTTCAGATAAGGTGGACTATAAATCTAAACACATAATAAATCCAACAGAAAACACAAGCACAATTTTGTATACACTTGACTGGAAAGCAAGATTTAAAGATTAAGCGTTAAACTTTGATTTCTATATGCATATTAATTGTTCTATAGGTATTTAAATAGCCTTCCTAGAATTCTTCTTTTAAGGCCTTGTATTTTCTTAGTGCATTATATCTTTTTTGTGCTTTTTAACTTGCATGATAATTTATGTCTAGGGTTAGATAATTGGACGTCAGTATCTGAAACGACAAATATTGTTCTGTTGAGTGCTGTGAAAATCAGCTGGGAATTGGTGATAATAAAAACAAAAAGGGGGTTGTAAATATGTTTTCTGAAGCACATTAAAGGGTTTCTTAAAGAGCTGTTTACCATTGACAAAGGCTGCGGTGGAACATGAAAGGCCGAATGGAGTTTCTGCTTGCAGGGTGACCAATTATGAGTTCCTTTTTTTCTCTTTTGTGTGACTGATAGAAAAGTAAGGTCCATCACTTGTAATGAGACCCAGTGCAGTATAGATGTCGGCTTAGTGGCAGAGTTCAGCATTTCACACTGCCTGGTCCCTGTCACTCTATTGAATTAGATTGATGATGGCAGATTGCAGGGGGCACTAACTGGACCTCGGCGGGAGTGGATGGAGTGTGCAGACAATCCTGGCAGGCACTGAGCTTTGAGGACCCTTCACCCCTTCACAGTTGTTGGCACTAGTCCATTACTAACAGTGTCCACAGGGCTTTAAAGAGACACCATGGGCCATCTAATTTATGGTCCTAGTAACTTGTTACTGTCGAGACAATGGTGACCTCAATTCTCTTATTGACAAAAAGATGAAGTATTATTTGTTTTTTCCTGACCTTTTAAACATAACAAAAGCTTTATATGGGGCTCCCCACCACCGACCCCCAGAAGAGCCCAAATTGTCTTCCTTTGTATAGAAGTTTCTACTGACATAGGATTTGATATGCAGGAACCATTACCCTACGACAGTCTCCAATGATAAGATGTATCACTGAAATAAAATAGCTGTATTAGTCATTTCTAAAATGCTTCTGATCTCACTCTTTCTTTAACAGCTTTCTAAAGAACGTGAACGTCTTCAGGCAATGATGACCCACTTGCACATGCGACCCTCGGAGCCCAAGCCATCTCCAAAACCTGTAAGTGCATATTGCTTTATAAACAGTAAATAGGCCCACGAATGTAACAGACTAAGAAAATGAACAATTTAGTGACAGTGGGAAAACAATGAGTGTGATGAAAAATATGGCAATAAAATGAAGGTAAAATGCAATAGCTTGTCAAATTGTATGTTTCTTTAAAAGTAATGCTATCTTTTACAAAATCTATCCAATCTGCGCCATAGGTGACACTAAACAAAGTACACCTATAAGTGCACAAATCACTGCCTTGCAGCTGAAGCTAGAAAGAATATCTTCTTTGAGATAGGCTTACAGATATTAAAAGGAAAGCTATTTTGAAAAACTTGGAAGTTTGGTGGACTTGGTAGCAGTAAAGGGGAAAAGTTAGAAGGGTGGCTCAGTGTGTAGATCAGTCAAAGGGTACACACAAACATGTATTTTGGTTACAGCTATGTCTTCTGTTGACGATATAAATTGCAGAAGACATTGCACTTTCCAACACATTTGCTTTGAGCTGTAGCAAGGAAAATAGTGTCACAGATTGGCAAAACCTTTGCTTAGCTCTGACACACAGAAGGCCGCAGTCAGTTCCGTTCCTCATTTAATTCAGACTTGCGAGCAATGCTTGGAATAGAAAACTAACAGAAGGATATGTGGTATCTTTTTATAGACAGCACTTAAAAAAAAAAAAATTGCACATTGCATATGCATTTTTGCACACCCCATGACAAGGTTTACACACCTTGTTTCATAAGGACACTTGGGGGTAAAAGATGAAAGGTCCAGGTCTCCAGAACTCAGGAAGTTAAGTGAAAACAACAAGCAACCGTAAGAAGCACATTTGTGTATCATGCACTCTCAGTAAAAGGAAAGAATGTGCTGTTCTCTTGTGCTTCCAGTGCTGGGTAGTTCAAAGACGATTGTTGTTTGAGGGCACACTTTATAACATGACAATGAATGGGAAAAGGTTGGCTTTTGTTAATGCCCTACCCCCACCCCATGTTTCAAGGGCTAGGAGCATTTTTGTGTGTATGACTCTTAACTAAATTTCACACTTTTATATCTGATTGTTTTCCACTATGAATTGCTTAGTACCTTCTGTGCAACTGTAGATTTTAGCCTCTGATGTGTACATGACTTAAATATTTTTGCTTCTAAATTTCCATAAAGGACATTTCTGACATTCTTAAGTATCTCAACTTGGATTCTAAATGTCTCTAAACCGTGTAGAAAATGCTTTAGAGAATGCCTTTGCATTACCTAATTATTTTAACCCCAAATGAGCTGCAGTCAATCCAAATTTTGGGAATATGCTATCTTTACTGTTGTGACTGTCTCATTCCAATATGATTATTTTCCTCATTGCTTTCTATAGTATAATGTAGATAATCACATGACAGAATAATTGTCTCATAAATCCATCAGGAATCTGCAGCTTGTTCTTTTCCAATTAATTATTCAATCAGTAAATTTTTTAAAACTCCAGCAGCATGGTTACATCTACACTAATAAAGAATTTTCAGCCTATAATCCAAAACAGAACCTGAATGAATAATGTAATTGAAGTATTACATTACATAAACCACACATGAAAGAATTGCTAATTGCGTTTGATGGTGGGCAATTAATACAGAATCTTAGATGAGCGATTTAAAATGAAACCACAGTTTAAAGTTCCCTTTGGAACCAGAGAGATCTGAAGTGGTGAACTGTACTACTGGCCTCAAATTGGTTTGAAAGAAGAGTGGTCAATACAAAAAAAAAAAAAGCCTAAAATTTATACACTGTACAAAAGAAGCTTCAAAATTGATATGATAGTAGAGATTTATGGTCTCATGTGCAGTGTCTCAGTTGAGACGGCCCACACATTTGATAAATATTAATAGCATGAATTTATTACCAAGGAGAAATGAGCTCTGTTGGTTCATCACTGCACCCTTAACAGCTATCAGTACATGAACACAAGGTGCAACCGCACTGTCTATTATATGACCCCATTTACTCTCTGAATGGTACTTCATTAAATGGTACCTTTTGGCCATGCTATGGATGGATGAAAATCAAAGTTATCAAGGCTGCGAGTCCTGAATAATGAGTTTCACCCAACCTTGAATATATTCAGATGAGCTGAGGTGCCTAAGTGCTCGTCCTAGGTTTTACATGCCTTTCTTTAGTTAATAATAAATTCTATTTTATCAGCTCACGATTGCATGCCTACAAACATGTTATGCTTATTATTGCTAGCTAGTAGAATAAGTTACCGTAACATTGTAAACAGAGTGGCTTGCATACACACTGTTGTATTAGCATTCCTAGACCTTTTGACATTTTTTTAATACGTTTGTAACCTGCACGGCCTTCCCAGGTGTAAAGTGTTCAGATAGAACTTTTTTTTACCTGTTTATTGTTGTTGCAGTAGGTTGAGGGGTATGGCGAGGAGATTAGTGGAGTATGAATTTAAATGTTTGAGTGTATCTAAAGAGAGTTATTCCTGAAGAGACTAGTGTGCATCGGAGGGTAAGAAATATTGATAATTGAGATGAAATGTACTATTGGCCTGTCAGTTCAAAGTTTCTTGTACAGGTTGAGTATCCTTTATCCGGTCTGCTTGGGACGGGAAGTTGTCTGGATTTTGAATTTGTCTGGATTTCGGCATATTTGCATAAATATACAGTAATGAGATATCTTGGGGGGATGGGACCCAGGTCTTAACATGAAATTCATTTATGTCTCATATACCCCTTGTACACATAGTCTGAAAGTAATTTTATACAATATTTTTAATAATTTTGTGCCCCAGCATGCCTTGCACTATGCCAGCCAGGTGCTGGAAAAAGTTTCTTTTTTTACGTCTGGATTTCAGAATAGTCTGGATTTCGGATGTCCGGATAAGGGGTAACCAACCTGTAATAGCACCAGTCAAGACAGATATACAGGGTTTCAGCATACATGCTTCTAGGAGACTTAAAAGAGAGTTTTGTACCTCATAGGCAAGCTTAAGCAATCAAACATATCGAATGCAGCATTTAGCAACATTATCTTACTCCTACCCACCCCCAATATGTACTTAACAAAGAATAACAGTTTGTGGCTTATTGGGAACAGATGAACTTGGGGATGCCTTCAGGGTGCCAGTCGTTATTGTCAGTCTGTTAATGTGCTTCTTCTGGCTGCTGCCCAAGAAAGAAGAACAATTAGCTAGCATATGTTAATTTTTGTTTCCCTAACAAATCTCTCTACTGACTCAATGTGTAAAACAAATCCACAAAGAAAGATCAATCAGTGCTGTACACCATTAAAAAGAGGTTTATCTTAAGAAGTGTGTTTGGGATTTGAAAAGGCAGGTGTTGTTAAATTGTGAACAAAAGGCAAATTATCTCTGTTTAGTCACTTTGGGCACAGCCCACTGGTGCTCTTGCACAGCTCCCATTCATTTCGGTGGTGGGGCTAGTGGCACAGGGGAGCTTTCCTGCCGATTGTGTCCTTTGTACCATACTCCAGGTAGGAGTGGAACAATTAAAGTGAGCCGCCTTGCTCAGTTCTGCAAAGTACAGTATGCTGTGAAAATGGCTATAGATTATTTCTGATGAGTCTCGCCGAAGTACAAGGCAGCAATCATTTTGGGTGTTGCTGCCCTGAGTATAAATTTTGCTAATTGGATGCTATTTATGACAAAAGATGTATGGTAAATATGACAGAGTTAATATGCATTTTTGATAATAAGACCGAGGCCTTTCTTGCTGAGGGGAGTAATGAAGGGCACACTGTTAAACAGCTTGCATGCATTCTCACCTTCTTCCCTTTTTTTTCCTTATCCTGACACCCTCTTTCCAGGGTACATCAGCCATAAGTGACACTGTAATCATAAATTGAAAATGATACTTCCAGAGGAATTGGCAAACTTGACATTTCATTATATTTGTTAACACATGCCACAAATGATTGTTAGTGAAGAAATTCCATTTCCCTCTCTCCATCTCCAATCAGATTTAATTTGAAAATTTTCAGCCTCCTCCGGCTAATTTGCAATTAAGACAATTTTGTTTGAATATGTAGTAATGTCATTACCATTCCACCAAATTAGCAAGGAGACTAAAGGTCAGTGTAAAATTTTCCAGCTGGCTGGAGCCTCTCAGTTGAGATTTGGGACTAGGGAAAGGAAATCCAGCAGCATCTCAATAGCAACTTATTTTAAGGCTTGGTTGTCTACAGCAAAGGCACCTATCTGTTGTCTTGCTGTGGTTTCAGCAGGAGGTTGACCTGCCCAACAATAGAGCCTGACAGTCGTAAAGCGGCAAGTTCCTTCTGCAGGGATACATAGTTCCAGTCGAGTCTTGTAAGACTAGGAGGTAGTCCTAAGTAACATTGCTACAGATTATTAGATAACCTCTAATAGCATCCTCTAATTAGAGTTCTTATGATACAATTTCATCCTGTAATTAGTTGAGATTGGCTGCTTCCTTTTGCAGCTTATTAGTGGCAACACAGCTGTAGAAGTGAATCCAGTCTCATTTGTCAAACCTTCTAAAGACTTTTCTCCCCCTTTTTGCTTGTATCTTTTCTCTGCCTTCTGCCTGGGCTTCGTCAGCTAAATCTGGTGTCCAGTGTCACCATGTCTAAGAATATGTTGGAGACTTCCCCTCAGAGCTTACCTCAAACTCCCACTACACCAACGGCCCCAGTCACTCCAATTACCCAGGGACCCTCAGTAATCACCCCAGCCAGCGTACCCAACGTGGGAGCCATTCGAAGACGACATTCCGACAAATACAACATTCCCATGTCATCAGGTAGGTGGCTTTGGGCCAGAGTGCGTGCATTAATGTTCAGAAAATCTACACAATGACTAAATTGCTACAGAGAACAACTGCAAAATCCCAACACCCATTCCAAAACGTACGTGTGTGTGTGTGTGTGTGTGTGTGTGTGTGTGTGTGTGTGTGTGT
>JANXHW010000005.1:138990000-139022500 GCA_026170595.1 Plestiodon gilberti rubricaudatus
TCCGGGCACAGCATAAAAATCCCAGATCAGCATCTGCATAGTTTCTCTGGGCTGTTCTCCGAACAGAGAGCAGCATGCCAGTTGAAATATAGGAGATAACTCAGTCCTTTGATACAGATAAATTACTGTGGTTTAGCAAATTAAAATATTCCCAATCTTATTGGATTTTTTTTTAAATCTAGAACTAGTTTTCTGATGTGAAACTTCATTGCCCTAACCTGCTATGTCTCTCTTCTTGTTTGCCTTTTAAACGAATCTATCTCAAACTTTGAAAAATTATTTATTTTCAGAAGCCCAACGTTAGTGAAAAACATACCCACCAGCTTAGGCTATGGAGCAGCTCTTAACGCAAGCTTACAGGTAAATTACTAAGGCATTCTTTTCTTTTGCATGCCCATTTCCTTCCAGTTGGGAGTTGTGTTGTGGGCATTGCTAATGGGTGGGTTAATCACCCAAGAAAGTTGTATTACCTAGCACTGCAAGAAGGACTAGTTCTAATTCTCATTACTTTTGATGTGAAGAAGCAAGAAGGACACCCTGTGGCAAAATCTGGAACACTCGGTTTTGCTGCAAATGCTAGATTGATAGAAGCTTTTGCAAATGCATCTGGATATGCATTAATATTTATCCAAGCTGTCATGAATGATTTCACATCATAGTGTTGGGGAACATGGTGCTCATGGCAAAAACTTTAAAGTTTAATTATAAGATATAATTTTTATGCAGAAGAGGCTAATGTCAGGACTCCTTTATTTTGAGTTAATTTCTGGTCATTTCTTTTTATAATACTGCTGCTGCCTGCGTTACAGAAGAACTGTACACTGCATGTTAGGACACCGGGTTGAGGGTTTAAGTGCACTTTGGAGTTAGAACTAGTTTGAAAGCCGAAAACATGGTGCATGTCGATGTCACAGCATATTTGAAAGCACCCGGTGATGCAAGAATATGTGGGCATTGCAGAGAGTAAAGATGTGAAACAAACGATGCAAAGATGTTTCTGGTCATCAGTTGAGCCTGTTTACATGTATATACACATATGTACATATTGAAGCAACTTCTGGAGACGGAAAAGCTAAGAATTCTGCGTCCTCTTTGTTTTGCTAGGCTGCGCTGGCAGAGAGTAGTTTACCTTTGCTTGGTAACCCCGGATTGATAAATAACGCATCCAGTGGCTTACTGCAGGCAGTCCATGAAGACCTCAATGGTTCGCTGGATCACATTGACAGCAATGGCAACAGCAGTCCGGGCTGCTCTCCTCAGCCTCACATGTAAGTGCGGTTAGGGGGGGAAACAGTGTTTCTGGAACACTCCAACGTGCTTTCCAGCACAGATCAGACTATGCAAACACTCCACATGTAAGCCATGAAACAGCTGCTTCAGTGCATGCGCTGAATGGCACCTGAACAAGTACTTCCCATACACCCCATGGCGGCATAGCAATGGTCAGAGCATGCAGTGGGAACTGCCTGTGTGCATGGTTTTTTTCCTCATGTGTGAAAGAATCGGACTCTCTGGATTGTGACTGTCAGCTGTAGCCCTGCACATGTCTCATTTCACAGTCTCATTTCAACGAGACTTCTGTGTGCATAGGTCTGTACAGTTCATCCTTGAAAAACAAGTTGCTAATATGGTTGCAGTGTATATTGACACTACACACTATTCATAATGTGAGTATTCACTGTGCCCGTGGTCGTCACTATGTGCATATTCAATTCAGCTAATTCTTTCTGTCATACGTATGAATTCTTGATCCCGGTTTCATCTGTAAGATTACACAGCAAGAGCGGTCCAGTTACAATTAGTTGTAATTTAACCAGCCTTACAAGTCCTTAATGCCTTTATGGACTGTCACGGAGATACTGCCCATTTATAGAACCATAAAATGCAAAGTTTAACTGTTACCCAGAGTTTACATAGAAGCTAGTAAAGTGTAACTTTTTGCCTGTCTTATAAATCAGTGTAATTACATATTCAACTTTAATTACTGGTGCGTCTGTATTGGCAAGGTTTATATGTTATATTTTATGCAAGACTACGATTCCTATTAATATTTAGCAGCTAACTATATCATTAATTACTCTAAAATCTTTCCCCTACCATCTTTTTAATGCAGCCGAGAGAGTGGCAGTATTAAAAATTGATGTATTGTGGATTTCAGAAATGTGTATGAAGCCTGAGAAATGCCTGGCCTTAATCGGGGGTGTCAAATGTTGGCAGTTACTTGTTTAGTAAATAGTAAAACACGTACCTTGGAGGTATCGTTTCCCAGGTTATTTATATAATAATTAGAGATGTGACAGCTAAGTAGACATAGATATAAGTTTGCTAGGAGGATTCTTTTTAGTGCACAATTATGTCCTTGGTTAATGATAGTGTCTTTGTAGTTAAAATGTTGTATCCTGTCTGTCTTTATTATTTAATTTTCTCTTTCATATTTTCCATATTTATTATACATGTAACAGAAGCTGGACTAGTAATTGCAAGTAAAACACTGTCATTTTTTTTTCCTGGTACGTGCATTGTGACTTCTGTTTGTACATGTTGTGAATCCAGGCGTTTCACTTCCTGTTTTATTTCTGTTGCAAGAACAGTAAATATATGATCATAGCTATATTTGTATGTTTATGTACAAACCTAGACACATTTACTCGGAAGTAAATTCCATTGTGTTCAGTGGGGCTTACTTCCGCGAAAATGTTTGTAGGATTGGAGTCTTAGTAGCTTAATTTGCTGTTTATTGCACCACCTTGGGGGGGGGGGGAACCACACACACACACACACACACACACACACACACACACACACACACACACACACACACACACTGGTGAGTGACAACATTAATGTGCTTTCGCGAGTTCCAAACCATTACTTTTTTCAAAATGGAAAAATTTGTCTTTTGGAAGGGTCTTTAGATGTATTAAATAATACAAAAGAAGTAATAAAACTTGAAGTAGAAAGAACATGAATATAAGCTCTGGAGAGCAGCAGTACTCTAAAACAAGTAAAGTGAGCCATCAGACAAAAGTTTTTATATCCCGTGCTTATGCTATCAACCATGCCTAGGGTAGCTTGAGGCCTTTTACTTTTAGCAGTTCTCCTGAGTATGCTAATGCTCTCGTTCTGTCTAAAATGCCAAGACAATAAAACTTTAAAGAGCAAACAAGAGTTAGATCATGTGTATTAAAAACAGCTATTTCACAGAAATGAATGACATTTGCTATTTAAAGTTGTTTGGTAACAGTGAAGCAGATCTTTACCCCACCCCTTCTCTAGGTGTGTGTGTGTGTGTGTGTGTGTGTGTGTGTGTGTGTGTGTGTGTGTGTGTACACTGAGCAGTGCATGCTGATTGTACATGGTATATGTCATATATACCATGTCCAGGCAGCATGCATTGCTCCGTTGATTGTGTAGCAAGATCTCAGCATACTGCAAAGTGTGTGACTAAAGCTTTCTATAGATTATAGACGACAATGTCAGTGCAAGAAATGAACAATTATATGAAAGGAGCAATGAAAGCTAAGTATGAGGGTAACAGGTCCTAAGACTCGCTATACCAGTGCTAGCTCCACCAGGTTCATGGGAACCGTTACCCATGAGCCCCTTTGCAATCCCCTTTTAACAGTGGTGTGGAGTTGGCCGTGCTGGCAACTGCCATCTTTTTTTGGGGGGAGGGTACTTATAATACAGTGGCTCTGCCCTCAGCATTGCATCACTGGACACAATGGCAGGGGCATTGTATTGTAGGTAAAGGAAGATGGTGGAGTCCAGCATTGCTACCAAAGAGCACTCTGGGTTGCCAACATAAGTCCCCACAAGTGTTGGGGGGATGCCTACCTTGCTTGTAGCAGCAGCCTGGAGAGCTTTTTGGTGGCAACTGTCATCTTTGCACATTGGCAACTGTCATCTTTTTTCATCAGGGCCTCAGGGATCAGCCAGCACCCAAAGTGGCCCAACCCTGGTACCAGCTCTGCATATAATTGCTCAGGATGGGGTGTAACAACAGTGCAATATAAAAGAACCTGTCAAAAGATCGGTATTTCAGAGATATCACACCAGCATCGCAGGCAGATAGGCTTGCACAGACTGTGAGGATTAGGATATCAGATGGGTAGCCATAGTTCATTACAAAAATGTTGGAGTGGATGTACAGTAGTACCTATGGGCTGTATATAGCTTCCTCTGTTCATGGAAAAAGCTCCACTTGTGCAAGGAGAAAGGGGAAGTTTTCACTGATCTCCCCTTCCCTCTCCAGCTTCTCAGAAGGAGGCATTCCGGGGGATGCAGAGGGAAGGAGAGATCACAGAACATCACTCCTCTTCCTTGTGTGAACAGAGATTCTTCCACAAATGGAAGAAGCACATTAGGATACAATCCTCCCATGTCAAGATCCTGGTATGTTAATGTTGGGAAGATTTTTAAAAGAAACACATCAGTTAGGCAGCCAAGTAAACTAGCCAAACAAGTTGGTCATAGGTAGCTAAGAAACAGAACTAACTAAAACTACTGAGTAAAGATCGAAGTTATGATAATGAGACCTCACAAAGTCCTTGCTCTTGAAATGTAATTGATCACAGACCATAGAGTCCTTCTGTAGGTTCTGAACCCTCTTACTGAGTTTCCTAAAACCTACTCTTTATATTAATAGGTCAAGTTGGACTCAGGTTAATTTGCAGGACATATCCATGGCCTGATTCTCCTGTTATTATGCCTTAGTGATTGTCACTTAAATCCTTAACTATGCAAAAGACAAATATCAGGAGAAGCTGAGATGTAAACCAGCTCCCAATTCAGTTGAAACAACTTTAACTGTGTTCTGGCTGATGTAGTTAGAATTGCCCCATAGATTCCTTCTCTGGAATCCTAGATGTGGAATCCTTAGTGTGGACACCTTAGTGTGGACAGAAACAAACTCTGCACAAATGCAGAGAGACCATCATTGTTCTTCAAATGTTCTATCCAGAACTGGGTTAAAATCACCTGGAAAAACCAAAGTGGCTGAATGAGGGATGTCCCCACCTGTTTCGTGAAATCAAAGTCTAATGTTGTACAGTACTACTCTTTTGGGGATGGGGGAACGTGTTTTGCACAAAATTCAAAAGAGCTTATCAAGGACAGAGAATTTACAGTAATTAATCCCAAAACGCTCTTTTGTCCTGATGACAACACTCTTTGAGATATTCTTGTCTAAGCAGTGAAGTAAAATGGTTTGCATGGCTTTTGGGCGACTGTCATTGTGAATTGGCAGCAGTCGCAGCTACTAGGTTGTGACACCAGAAATTGCCCTTCCTGTTCAGGATTCCTATGCTCACACAATTGCAGTAAACACAGTGGGGAAAAACTCCTAGAAACTGTTATTTCGTAGTGTTGACTATTATTTTAGTATGCCCCATCTGTTGGCCTAATCCTATTCAATCGCTGCGCCGATGGAACACACGTTCCGTCAGCACACGCTGTCGCAAAAGTGCCATAAAGCACATGCGACAGCACAAGGACTGGCCGCACCAGTAGGAAGGCCAGAGCTTTCCCGTTGGCGCCGACAGATGTGGGAATGCCCACCAGACCAGGTAAGCTTACGCAGGGGGTGGGGGAGGGCAGGGGGTTGATCGGGCCCAGAAGGGGGCTGGTTTGGCATTGCTGGCATTTTCCATATCCAAACCCTCTTCCCAGGTCTGATCCTCTTCCATGGATCAATGTGGACATGCACCAGCAATATTGCTGGCGCAGTTCCAAGTTGACCCATTGCCACTGCTGGGGCTTACCCCTAGGAGACCTCCAGCATACAAAATTCCCCTGTGGGCTGTAGCGCAGCCCACACCATTGCCGCTGCATCGCCGTGCAGGAGTTTAGTTAGGATTGGGCTGGCTGTGTGCTTAGTACAGGGTGAGTCATAATGGTCTCCGGGATTTTGGCAAGTAACACTTTAACAGTAAGGGATATGGAAACAGTGCATGGTGATAAAAAGAGAAAGTCCAAGTTTTGTATGCAGACAGCGGTGTGTCCTTTGCTGGTAGGGGGAGTTCCTGTCCGCCAGAATGGCGTCAGGCATAGAGAAGGCTTACATGCATTTTGGAGTACGACAACTGACCACATCTTGCCTGGCTGCCTTGATCACCGGACTTAACACTGTGTGATTTCTTCTTCTGGGGCTACATAAAGGACTAGGTGTTTGTGCCACCTAGCCCCAAGATTTAATGGAATTGAAACAACTCATTACCATGGCTGCCACTCAGGTGGACCAGGCAACACTGGTACAAGTGTGGGCTGAATTGGATTACAGGATAGACATTTGCCGTGTCACGAAGGGCGGACACATCCATCATTTGTAAGGTCTGTAAAAAACTTTGAACGTTTCTCTTTCCGTTACCATTAACTATGTTACCGTATCCCTTTCCGTTACTATGTAGCGGTACACTAAAATCCCGGAGACCATTATGACTCACCCTGTATTTGGTATGCCTTCCGTTGCATAAGGTGTATCAACTTGCATAAAGGACAAATGTGTTTTCCCTTTGAGTTTAAAAACCCAATATTGTATTACCTTTTGGCAACACTAATGTCCTGAAAGGATATTGATGGCAGAGCAACATGACTGTTATATGTCCTAAGAATTCATAATGGAATGTGCCAAGAGTATGGACTTCATCTATAAAGGTAAGTTCTATCAAAAAGATTGACTACTTCCTTAGCTATTTTCTTCATTACATTTAGGCCCCATCCATGAGTATTTGGGACTTACAGCACAATCCTATGCATGTCTGCTCAGACGTAAGTAACATTGAACTCAATAGGACATCCTCCCAGGAAAGTGTGTATAGGATTGCAGCCTTAATCATGAATCTGATTCTGGCTGGATAAGCCTACTAGGTTCTCTGTGTAAATTGCACATGCAGACAGACAGTGGTCAAAGCTCCGTGCGATCTTAGGTTTCTTTGTATCTTCATACTCGTTATTCTTGCCCTCCATTTTCAGCATAAAATCTCCTTTATAGGGACAAATGTTTCCACATATTCACTTTCTCCGGTGACGCCCACTTAAAATGAAATGAAAGCTCAGCAGTGAAGCTGCCACCTTTGGGAATCCTAGTGATGTAATTTGATAGGCTGCGGCTATTCTAGAAAGAAAATAAGCCTCACGGTATGCACAATGCACCCTTGCATGTCTAGACAGGTACTTGCTCAATCACATTTTACCTGAGTATAACAAAACCCTCAGTGGCTGTTCAAAGACAGAAAACGCTGAGTGGAACAGAACAGAGAGTACAAGAGGGTGATATGACGATTGTGGTGTTTTGAAGCATGGAAGCATTCAGGAATTGAAGTCACAGGGCTGGTTCACACAAGTATGTTAATCATTTGACAGCTGTAGCATCGGAAGCTCTCTTGCATCTGTGAATAGGCCACCACGGAATGTTGTCATCTGTGAGTTATCATGTGACGTAAGCTCCAGCATTGTACAACATTCCATTCTTGGGCAAGTGGCATGCAGTGGCATCTCGCCTCCAGGGTTTTCTGGATGATATGATTGTCTGGATCTGTTTCAGTCCGGCTTCTGCCCTGGTTTGGGGACCGAGAGAGCCTTGGTCGCCATGGTGGATGATCTGCGCTAGGAACTGAGTGCATCTCTGTTGGTTCTGCTGGACCTCTCTGCAACTTTTGACACCATCAACCATGGTATCCTTCTGGACTTCCTGGCTCAGGTGGGGCTAGAAGTCACTATTTTCTGGTGGTTCCAAACATCCCTGGAGGGTTGGTTCCAAAAGGCGGTGCTGGGGGATTACTGCTTTGGCTTATGGCATCCCTCAGAGTTCTGTCTTGTCCCTCATCCTGTGCAACAGCTACATGCAAGCTTTACCTCCCATCCATCTCAACACATGGAGGCCATTTAAGTCTGTGGTCAGCAATGGACTGGAAGTATGCGCTAACAAATGGCAACTTAATCCATGCAAGACTGCTCTTGATCATGAAGAATTTAACCTTAGATAAGGTTGCATTCCCCTTGAAATTGCAGAACTCCCAGTTTTGAAACCTTCTAGACCCAGCTTTGCTTCTAGAGATCAGGAGTGCTTCTGCGTAGGTTCTGCTTGTTTATCTTACTGGGGTTTTTTTTTAATCTAGCTCCTGACAGTTTTAAAGTTTTTTAGGCTTATGGTTCAGACCTTATTACCTGTCCTCTGCTTGTTACATTTTTTGTTGTTTTGACTCTATTGTTTTTTTTTTAATTAAAAAATTGTGAGCTGTCTTAGCACCCTTGTACTAGGGTGACACGGTGGAATATAAATCGTTTTAAGTAAAGGTAATAAATAAATAAAAGAATCAAGTTATGAGAGATCAACTGATAGATGTGTGAGTAGTCTAGGACGTCAGGGATTTGCCCCGGAGCAAGTGAGTTTTTCTTCCTCACCATCACTGTCAGGAAGGGACTTCACTATTTTCTAAACCATGCTCTCCAATGCTCTCCAATATGCTCTCCAATATTTCAAAAGTATCAATTTGTTGAAATCAGGTATGTGCCCACAGTCTCTTATGATATCTGGGCATATAGGCAGAAGTTATATTTAAATGAAACCAGGAGTTAGCAAAAGTGTGCTGGGGAAGAAAGAAATAAGGATGGAAACTAAAATATGAATCTGTGCAAGCTCAGTCTGTCTTTCGTCCTCCAATTCTGCACTTTGCAAGAAACAGGAGTGTTAGCACTACGTAGCTTATCCTTTGTGCTCTGCTTTCATTCCCAGCCACTCTCCTCTTTACCTTTCCAACTTTTACCTAGCCTAGATCTTCTTTTTCCATCATCGTCGTCGTCTTCTTTGCAGTTTGATCTGCATAAACATCAAACTTCTTATGTTTTCAAACTTTTTTTTATTCTTTAAATTTTATTCCCAAAGGCAAGTGTGATTATTCTGCTCTAAGGTCTGTTTGAGGTGCTTCAGTTTGAAACCGGTCCATTGTCAAATCGTTCCCATTTCTGATTATTCCAGTCCCCTACTGTTATGCTTTCACACCACTTACAGTAGGTTACCTCTCATTCCAGTTTCAAGCCCTTTCATTTCCTTGTGTTTTTTAACTTCATAACATTCCTGTCCCCCCGTCTTTGCATTTTTGTATTTCTGCTTTTTGTCCCATCTCATGATACTTCTGAATTTACCTTGGAGGCTTGTTCTGTTGTAGGAAGCTTCTCTGATGCAAGTTTCTTGTTCGCTAGGTGAGATTTGGTGCTGAATATTGTAAAATAAATCAAACGCTTAGAGCTGTACCAAGCTTTGGGAGAATGATTGAGAATCATTTAATTGAGTCAATAATGATACCAGCGCTACAGCATTTGTAAAATACCTCATGCATCAGCACCATGTAATCTTATTATTGTAATATATTAATGCAGGTTGAGAATGTTATATCGCAGCCTTTAATTTTGTAATCTTTAAAAGGCTGGAAAAAATAATTGAAAATACTCCCCCACCATGTGCTGTATTTATTTGCTTTCTTGCTGGTTTTAGTTTAGAAGATGGAAAATGGTTACTTACGGGATTCATGAGATGCGGAAGTTTTATCTGGCCTTTTGTATCATCAGATTCAAGTGCAGACTCTGTCTGTCTGAATGGACATTTCAGGTTTCCACCTGGCACTTCAAATTGACCAACAAATTAAGCAAAAGGTAGCATTCCACCTTGTTGTTGCATTTAAATCTTTACTCTTTGTACTGATGTTATGGGCCTTGTGGAAACGAAGCTCTTGGAAATGTGAATCTCCTAACACAATGTCGGTACAAATAGTTTGGGGCAGGAGAAAAATATACCGGCAACCTTATCTCCCCCTGCTCCCCACAAGTAACTATCTCTTCCCCCACTCCCCAAAACATACATTCTCCTGTTCTCCTCTATATTCACTTTGTATTGTTTCACTTTGCATTTCAGATCTCGCCTCTTGTATTTTGCTTCCCTGCTCATCAGCTCCCTGATCTTTCTAGCCTTGTATGCTGTTGCGCTCAGCAGCCACTGCAGCCCTTTATCATTTCCTCTTTAGTTGTTTAAATGTTACATGCCTTTGATCGAACAGTTGATGTTCCCTTTTTTATAATATTCTAACCCCCATTTGTTGCACTTTCACAATTCTTTCTATTTTCCTCTTAACAAAAAGATCACTCCAGAGATAGAGTGCCTGCAGCTGTCTTATGCTGAAAAGTGTCATATCCCCGTAGTATGGATTGTGGAAGTTTGCAGGATCCGTTGGGGTTTTCTGGGATCTATATAGAACAAAATGCATGGATGCTTTGTTGAAAACTTTATGCCATCCTCTTTTGAATTCTCAACAATTGGATATGTTTGTAGAGGCAGATTAATAATTCTTGTACCCCTGGGCCATGCACATACGCAGGCACGCACCCTCGCTCAGATGCTAATTGCTTGAATTTTAACTATTCTAGTTAAGTCTGTAACTATATATGACAAAAAAGGAAGAGGAACATTTTACAAACTAAAAGCTATCATCCCAGTCTGAATTTCACAACCTCTAACCAACAGAACGAAAGCCCACATATGCTCAGACTAGCATTGGGAAGCTTGCAGGGGGGAAAAAAAGGCACATCATAGGGTTTGTAAATATATGGAGGCCATGGCTATTTCATGCACTAATGTTCATCAGTTGATCATTGCAACATCAAGTCAGGGCTTGCATGCGCGCATGGGGCATCACAAATACAGCAACATGCACAGAACGTCATCATTTGAAACAAAGTATTTTTGGTGTGTGTTCAATTACAGTCATGCTAGTCATCAAGAGCTGGTTCACATGGACACCAAATCAGCTGATGAGGGCACCGCATATGTGAATATGTTCAGTTTCTCAGAGCTAACATGGCAGTGAGCACTTTTTTATCTCCTCACATCATACAGCGCATTTCAATGAAGCACATTCATTAAAGTCCTGTGTAGATATTCTGTAACTATGGACGTTGTCTGTGGGCTTGCTGACAAGCCCCATGATGACAGCAATGCTCCAAAGCCTCACCTCCTACTCACCACAATTACAACATTCATCTGCATAGAAAAACACCCTACTCAGGAAGAGATCCTGCACTTTGGAGAGAGACCAGCACCCGTAATTACGAGGGGGATCTCTCCCCAAGTACAGCTTTGTCTATGACATAAAAACAATCGGGGGAGGGGGAGGTGCCACCAGTGGGGCTTGCTGCCACGCTTACAAACACCCTGTATCTGTGGACATTGTCTGAATAGATTTTCAAGTGTAGAGAAATCAAGTGAAGAGGAGGCATCCTGTGATTGCTGAAACAACAAGGAATGGGGGATTTGTAACACATTGATGTTCAAGGAATGAATGGAAGAACTTTTTAAAGGACCATTGCAAGTGCATGGGAGGGAAGAGGAGGGGAGATGAATTGGGGGACCAGAGGATTTTTTACAGAAGATGATGATATCAAAATGAGAGATGTATTTTGGTTTGAGGATCCAGATTCTTGCTGAACAATTCGCAAGGCCAGTTTAACATATCCACATGCATTGGACAAAAATCAGCTCGCATAGATTCCAACGTACAAAAATAGTAGATATTTATCTACTGGTGTTGATTTGGCTGGAATTTTAGTGCCTTTATAGATTTTAAGGAAAGAAACTCACATGATCTACATATCTAATATCAACGATGAAACTTCTGTAATCTGTAAGTATTGTTAGGCTTTTACATGTTATAGTACCAACCTTTGGGGACTTACTAAGCTTTCCTGTTATAGCCGCATGCTTTTCTATGTGACTCCCATTTATTAGACATAATTCTAGCTATCTTTTGTGTTAGAAAATGAACTAACGCTGAATCAGTGGTAAGCTGGATTTGACTCTGGTACTCCTGAATTCACACTTCAGCTGCATCTTTCTAGTTCCACTTCTTTGCTAGGCTATATTCTTCTTATCATATAGAAAACATGCCATTATTGGTACACTGTAAACTTTCTATAGGGTTTTGATGAAGGCACAGAGGTCCAGACATAGAGGTCAGCATTTTCACCTTTATGAGTTAAAGAATGTCCTGCACATATCATTGCCTCTGCTAACTGCGCAAAGAGGCACCTTTGTATCCTCTTATATTTAGCAGGGGGGAGAGCAACTGTCCCTCTTCACCTCAGCATGGTGTGATTTCCAGTGGTTGTTGCCGGTGTCTCTTCAGAACTTCTTTTTAGACTGTGAGCCCTTTGGGAACCCGGGAACCATTTATTTATTTTGCTATGTAACCAACTTTTGTCACAATCCTATCTGGCCGCTAGGCCGGCATAGCACCACTGTGCCGACCCAGGACCATCACAAAAGCTGCCGTAGCGCAGTTATGTCGGCCTCTACGGGCCAGATCCCAACGACGCGTAGCCCAGGTAAGCTGCGGCTGGGCCACACAACACAGGGGCAGGGGAAGGCGTTCCAGGGGTGTTCCGGAGCAGCGGATGGGCTGGGGAGGGTGGATCGGGCCTGGGAGGGGACGGGATCAGTGACAGCGGCATATGCCATATCCTATCTCCCTCTCAGGCCTATTTCACCCGACACGGGCAGCCTTGATTTGCACCTCCAAAATGTCAGAGCCGAGGAAGCCCGTTGTAGGGACTGGGGCTTTACCCGGGGTAAGGGAACAAAAATTCCCTTATCCTGAGGAGACTTACAACCCCACCTACTTAGGACACAGCATTGCCAGTGCCAGCATAGCTAGATCGCTGAGCAGAGTGTAGGATAATATTGGGCTGTTTGTGAACTACTTTTTGCGTAAAAGTAGTATATAAATATTCTGAATGATAATATCACAAGGAATCCAGAGACTTGTGGGACACTGTTGCACATGTGGAGTTTCATGCACTCAAGGAATTATTCATTAACTTCAGGCATAAAACATTTCACAACTCAAATTAGAGATCCAAATGTGTAGTTCAGCCCTAATTTTAGCTCTTTATATATTTAGCTATATTGAAATATACTACAAAATAAAAACAAATGGAAAGGGAAACTTTTAGTCCTTGGCTTACATACATACAAGTAGTAGTAAGCGATTCTAAAGATCCTTTTACACTTTAAAATGTGTTATGTATCAGTTTTTATTAAATAGTGTTTTAACAAAGGCCTCCCCAGTCTGGAATAGTTGCCAATGAAATTACTGTGTACCTGGCTCTCCACATCTAAATCTTTTTATAGGTTCAGAAAGCTTTTGATATAGAGCAGGGGAGGCCAACCTTCCACCATTAGGGCCTCTGTGTTGTATAGAAGACAGAAATCTTGGCAGCTGCAAGTGCTGATGGTGCTGCTAAAGCTGCCCACACCTATACAACCATTAAAGGGTCAGGAGCATTTATGTTGAAAGGTTGGCCACCCCTGATATAGAGAGTTTTCTGTTTTAGGCTGAAATTGACTGAGTGGTGTTACTTTACTGCTACAATCCTAGGCACCCTTATCTGGGAGAAAACCTTATTGAACAGAGTGGGACTTACTTCTGAGTAGAGCCGTAATCACCCTGAAAGCAAGTTTACATTTGAGTAGATTACTTCCCACCCACCCCCACGTTTAGTGCATCAGCTCTTGCCACTGTGGTGATGTCCTGTTGTGTCTTTGATCCCTTGTCTATCTGCCCCACTATTCACTCTATTGATAATCAATGTGCTCTTACTTAATCCTGTGCTTCTTAGAGACACCTTTTCTTTTCTGAGCCTGGACGATTATCTGTGACTTCATTTGCTTTACTAATAGGTCAGTTACTATCAGCTTAGAGCACTTGGCTTCCATGCCCTTTGAGCTCCTCGGAACTCTACCATAGAAGTTACTATTTTAGTATTTATCTCGAATAGCAACGATGCAGGGTTGTTGCAAGGTTTACTGAGATAGTAAATGTGAAGCACTTTGGATACTTCATCGAAGGACTGTACAAATCCTGTTAAATAATGAAAGTGCTTTGCATGCATGATTGCTACTCAGTTATGTGGCTTTTTAATTCTTTGTTAGAGTTATGTGATCTCTGATTATTTTCATTTGCTGCGTTTCAAACATTGCTTTTAATTGTCCAGTTATTTTTTCCCCATTTTTTAAATATATTTAATTTTTTATTAATAAACTACAAAACAAAAACAAAACAAAACTACAACATACTACGAAAGATTACAGCAAGCGCGAAGCAGTAAATCCTACTTGTATACTATTATCTATTTTCTACTTCTAATATCTAACTAAGCCTATATCTCTAATATACTATTCATTAAATTCACACTTCATCACTCCTTCTCTCTCTCTCTCTCTCTTAAAGAATCTATAAGTGGTATCCAAATATTCATAAAAAGATTAACTAACTTTTCTTTTATCATCCAAAAATCTTAATTCCCACTTCAAATATTTTAATATATAAAGCCACCCCATTTTTCTCCAAATGTATTAAAATAAAAACCTTCCAAATGTTTCTTTAAAAAAAAATCTATATCCCCTTTTTATATAAAATTCTTAAAAACAAATCACATCTTACTTAAGTCTTTTCAAATAATAAAACATTATTTTTCTTTTATTCACAAAAGGGTTAACTAACCTTTCCTTTATCATCTAAAAGTCTTAACTTCCACTTCAAATTTCTAAATTTATTAAGTCACCCCATTTTTGTCTTCAAATTTGTTAATTCATCATCAAAAATTTTCCATCACTCTTAATATAAGTTTCTTAAAAACAAGTCATATCTATTTGTTTCTTAATAATAAAACATTTTTGACAGTTTGCCATTACCCCTTCCATCCCTCCCCTTCCTCCTTCCTCTTCTTCCTCTTCTTCTTCCTCTTCCTCTTCTTCCTCTCCTTCCTCTTCTTCATCTTTGAATCTTTCCCAAAAATCCCTTGTTTTTTAAATTGTATCCACTTTGCAATCTTTTCCACAGGATCATTCACGTCTTCTATATTCCTCTCCCGAAAGACAATCTTCAACACCATTTTTAGTAAAGTACTCTGCTTCTCTATCTCAAGTCTTGATTTAACTCTTGGTACTTCCTCTGGTACAGTGTCTTCCAATAAATCTTTCTCTTTATTGGGAGCAAGGGAGGCCGACGCAGAGTCTTTTAATTCATCCTTTTCATCCTTTTCCTTCCCTGCTTGTTTCAGTTCTGCAATCATATTCTGAAGATTTTCCTCCAAAATTGTCATCTTTGCATCGAATCTCTGTTCCCATTTCTTAAAGCAAGACAATATTGTAGTCATGTTGCAATTTTTTCACCAGATGCCAATCTCTCTTCTCTTAAAAAAAAGAAGAGGTAATATAAAAAAACTTCTGCGGTCGACGACGTGAAACAGAAGGATTAATTGCCAGGATCCATGAACTCTAACACGGAAGGGCTCATATTCTTTTAGCAAAAATGTCAGGAATGTCAACAAAGTCCCGGACAATTTTCTCTTGCCGAAATAATCTATTAAAAAAAACCTTTTTACTGTTTTAATCTTCCATAAGTACAAAACAAAAAAATAATTCAATAAAACTCACCACTATTGTAACTTTAACTTCGTCTTTCCAACTTTCAGTTTCGAATGTTCAGTTCGCCTTATCGCAACGTATTATTTTTAGCGTTAACTCTTATCTCGGCTAATTTCTCCAACTCATAAATCATTTCTACGCCTCTTGCTTAAGCAAAGCAAAGCATGTCGGAGGTGGCTTGACTTGTTTTTCATCTGGGCTCTAGCTCGATGGTATCCAGCCTTCTCGCGGAGAATCCAAAACTTCAAAGCCTTTGCCTTGAAGTGTCAGAAAGGGGGCGATTGAAAGCCTTGTGGTTTATCTCTTCGTACTCCCTTTTAATCCAGGGGTAGAGTAATTAAGTCCATCAGATGTACTCCGTCAATACAGAGCGATCGGCGGAGTTGTCAGCCAGCCATGTCCTCCTAGCCGGAAGTCTTTTTTCCCCATTTTTAAGCTGCCTTGAGCTGTTCCATTCTGAATCAGGAAAAGCTTGATTAAACTCTTCAGATAAATAGTCTTAGGATGCAATCCTGCTCTAGATTAGGGCGGCGGAATGAGCATTCTGCCGCCCTAAGCTGTCGCGAAAGTGCTCTAAACCACTTTCACGACGACTTGCGAGCAGGGGAGGCCGGCGCAAGGCTGGCCTACCCTGATCCGCCTCCTAGACCAGCTCCTGCCCGTCGCCCGGACCAGGTGAGGATCCAGTGGAGGGGGGGGGCAGTCTGGGAGCAAACGGCAGGGGCTGATAGGCCCAGCCGATCAGGGAGGGGGCAGGGATCGGCCTCTGCCGAATCCTGACTCCCACCGATCAGCTGAGCTGTTACACGTCCTCCTCCGACCCTCCAGCAAAATAGCTGGTGGAAATTCGAGGAGGCCTATCGGCCCCAGCTGCAGTTACCCTTGGGGAAGAGGATGAGCGTCCCCTTCCCCAATTAGACTTTCCGCCATGGACTGCCTGCTGCAGGCTGCCAGCGGCGGAGATCAGGATTCGGCGGGCGGCCTCGGCCGCCCGGCAGATCTTTAGAGCAGGATTGGGCTGTTAGTAAACTTTGCAATGACTCTATAAAGTGGACTAGTATTGTCACCCCATTACTACAGATGGGAGCTAAGAGATACGGGTTTGTCTAACGCCAATGCTCAGTTTGTGGCTGAGCTAAAATTTGGACCCGGAAGACCCTGACTCCATAGTTCATGCTTTCGATTTGCGATTTCATATTAAGTGTATAACTTGGATCTGCGTTCTGCTGCTCGAGCTCCTAGGATTGGGTTTCAGCATGCCAATGCTGGGTACAAGAACTTGAGATTACTCAAGTCGGCAATGAGGAATAGCAGTATTGCATCATGTCCTGACAAAGATGGGGATATAGACTGCCTGTGGTCATGAAAAGTCTCCATAGGAAAACATGACCTGGGGTTGTTTTGCTTGATGGAAAGGCTGCGGCTGAAAGTTCATGTTGTGAAGACTATGTGGTTGTTGACGAAAGCAGCAACTTTGTGTCTCCTTCTCCCCCTCTCCACTGTAATGTGTAATGTTACAAAATGTGCTTTGAGTTTCCTCATCCCCAAATATAGGAGGAGACTGTCACAATTAGCCTTACCATAGTCCCGGCTCCAGTAGGGACAGTCCTGGTCTTCGCCGGGACAGTCCCGGTTTCTGGGTCCGTCTCGGCTGGCCATCCCAGCCGGGCAGCCAGCCAGAGTGCTTGTTGGGGTGTGGCCAGTGGCAGCGGCGAATACCAGATTTGGTCTAAAATCACTGTTTTTCGGCAATCTAAACACTGGGGAGGCCTGCAGAGGGTTGTGCATGCCTCCCTGCACCCCCCAAAGACCCAGTGAGTCAAATCCCACCATTTTCGGGCACGTTTTGCCCCCGTGACATCACGATTCCTGGACACACACCCTTGATGTCACTTCCGCCCCCTTTGTGTCTCAGAAAATCTGGTAAGCATAATGCTTTCCCCTTAACTTATCCCTGCTAACTGGGCAAAGAGGCACCTTTCAAAATGGTGCCCTCTTATATTTAACAGGGGGGAGAGCAACTGTTCCTCTTTGCCTCAGCATGGCGTCTTTTCCAGTGGCTGTTGCTGGTATCTCTTCTGTATTTCTTAAAAACCTTACATAAAGTGCTTTGAGAACTACTCTTGTTGAAAGGCGGTATCTAAATATTCTTAATTTTTTACAGTAGCACCCCCACAGCTTTAGCTGCTGTAACTACTGTATTACAAATCCATAAGACCACCTTGCCTTGTCCTTCCACGTACTAACTAGTACTATGTGAGCCTGCATCATATGTTTTCTTTCCTGCTAACTCAACTTGTACTGGAATTCCACCCCAAGCCTCCACGATAGATTTACCACTATGGATTTTCTTATGTTCATGCCATCTGCGATGTGGCCCTGTGTTCGCCTACAGCTGGATTGATACAGTGCACTAATGACTACATCCCTTATTCAGTGTAGTTCTCAAATCTCACTTCCACCGGGCAGAGCATACTTTATATCGACACAAGAGATCGTTTCAAGGATATTTTGGTTTCCCTGCAATCCCATTAACCCTCTTTGGTTGTTCTGTTTAATCCCTGGTAATCTACAAGGCATCCGACTCTTTTGCAGGTTTCCTGCTTCTCTTAAAAGAATTTCAGGTTATCTTTCTTCTTCCTCTGTTTTCTACCATGTTCAAAGCAGCACACAGGCCCCTTTCTGATTCATCCCCCCAGAGTAAAGAACAAGTGTTTCTACAAAACATGACCTCTTTTAATATGAAAATTGAACATTTCATGACCTTTGTCCAACTGCCAAATTAACTATATTGGAAATCTGCAGGGTATTTATATAAACTAAACTGGAAAATACATTCTCTTCACTGGCAGTATTTTAGACTGCTAGCTATCTAGCAGGTTTTGAGGTGGAAATTACTAACTTTCACTGGTATCCCTATTCATAAGTACCAAGTCTAAATATTACCTGCTGTATTCCAAACACATCAGATCTTGAGAATAAAGGTCAAGTAGTATATTCCATCTCTTGGGACAGGTAGTCTTTAGTTGCCTTTTTTCATCCTCTGTTCTTCTGTATCAGCCCATATCATTGCTTGTCTCTCACTGTTTTCTTTATGGTCATACAATTCCTTCAGTTCAAACAGCCAGTGAAGGCAAATTTCACGCTAGCAGTTCTTGTTTACACAACAGATGTGCGCCACCGTTCAAGCTAACCCTTTCAACCAACGTTAAGGCGGGAGCCTTGGGCCTGCGCAATTGCGGAACTCCAGGTTTGACATGCATCACTTTGTGCTGCTTGGATGCTTCAAATGTTGTTGCATTTCAAATAAGAAACTCTAATATTGAACTTCAGAATTTGGAATTGCACATTTGACTATTTGCTTATGGACCTAATAACGTTTTGCAACTCCTTTAAATTCTCAAATTTACTTGGGAACTGCATTGCAGTTCTGCCCAGTTTTTACCAGTCCAGTCATCACTCCAGTGTGCAAATACAGAACTCCATGTAGACAGGACTCTCATTCTTTTCTGTGGGCAGAGGCATACAATGGGTACATGGAGATTTTGATTCCATAAAAGAAAAACTACAACCTGCCTTGCTTTCAGAGCTTTGGATCATGATCATCTTCAGCCCCTTTTGATGGGACTCGCTTCTGGCTGCTATCCAGCAGAGCTGGTTCATCAACATTGTTCACCATTCCTCATGTCATTTTACAGAAAAGGAGCCCGAAACACTCGTGGAGCTTCCCCCTATGGCCAGCAATGGGAAGCATGTGTGTTACACTGAGGGTTCAGGGTCACAGCCAACAGTTAATGGGATTAACATCCTCTTGATCCTAAAAAAACATTAGTTTGTAAGTTAGTCACTCCAGTCCAGTGGGAGAAATCTGCGCATGGAAGAAACGATCCATGCATGTTGTCATTGTTAGTGTCCCTCTACAGCCACTAGCAGTCCTTGACTAGAAGAAAGTGAGTTTTGACGCACATTCAGAGTGTATGAGTGTATACCTGAACATCAAAAGAATCTGCCTCTAATTTCATACCCTGTTCGGTGGTATCTATCAGAAAGAAGGTATAAACAATGGTGTACTTAGCTCAGTTGGTATAGCTTGGGGAATCATATGTCACGGAGGCCCTGTAATATTCCCCTTATACTTGTAGGTGGATTTGCATTCAGAGAATTCCAAGGATTTTGAAGACCTACAGAAAAAAATGCATTTTATTCTGGTTTGCTCTCCTCCCTTACCCTGAAGGCGTAGACCATTTTGAAAACTCAAAACATAAAAATATAAACTGTAGAATACAAACAAAAATTTCACACACTTCTAACAAATCAAAGTTTCTGCCAGATGTTCTCCAGCCACCAACAGCATGTACCCATTCTAAATAGAAATCTGCACTCAGGGCCATTGAATTGGCCGAAATAATTCATTGATACAAGGAAGGCATTCAACTCTAGACCACCTGTAAGATCTCTTGAAAAGATGACAGCATTAGATTACAAAAGGTTCCAATACTTTGCACTATTCCAGTAAATCCCCTCTTGGGTTTAATATTCCAGCGCTTCTATGTGTATTGCTGATATGCAGGATCCACCTGTTCCCGGGAAATACCACTTCAAGCATGTAGGACAACGTAAGTTTTGCAATTCTGAAGTCCTGCTGAATCCACTGTGGACAATTTAACAAAATGTGCAGTTATCCTCTTGGGCTGCACCCTTTAATTATAGCTGAAATTTTGCCTTTCCTTTTGAGTCACTGTTTGTCTACCAGCATGTCAGATAAGGATGCCACTCTTACGGGCCTCACTTTACAGAGGTGCAGACACTACTTCTTTATGGACTTCCTCACACTTTCTGTAGCAGACCAAGACCGGTAGTGCTCCTGCATTGTCACCACATTAAACGCTTGAGGTCTTAAGTTGTCCATCCCAAGACATCTGGGAACACATTTATCATTTATTTATTTGTCAACAGTTGTATACTGCCCTTCCTTCAAGGGGGTCAGGGTGGTGTACCTGGTCCCTTCCCTCCTTTTGTCCTCACAACAACCCTGTGAGGTAGGTTAGGCTAAGAGATAGTGACTGGTCCAAGGTCACCCAAGAAGCTTCATGGATGAGCAGGGATTTGAATTTGGATCTTCCAGGTCTAAGTCCAACACCAGAACTACTACACCATCCTGGCTGTCTAACACATTCCAAGGGCCCACTTTTGGCTTCATGTCGGTGTATAATAATACTTCTGTTAATGCCAGGGATCCATTCCAGAAAAACTGTGTACTGTCTGAAACAGCACTATAGGATATGTCATTGAATAAAACTGGGGCTGCTTGACTATAATCTGCTGCTCTTATTGGCTATAATAGCTGTCAATCAACCCAGACAAAGAGTGCTGTAACAAAACAGCACTAACGGGTAGATGTAGATAACTATCTATTTGTAACCTGTCTTTTAAAGCAAACTTTTCCAAGGTGGCAAGCAAACAAAATAAGGTTACATATAAAACATGTTAAGCAACGATACGTAAAACGCCATAGCAGTGTTGTTATTAAAGAGCCAGCATTCTATTTCAAGAATTGTTAAAAGTCTTACAATGCTTTCTTAAAATCAGGAAGAGTGGGCAGATTTCCCCAGGGAGGAAATTCCATCATTTCTAGGCCACCACTGTGAAGGCCCACTGTGGTGGGCCAGAGAAGCAGCTCCAAAGTTCCAGGTAGGTTCATAAGGTCGAAGATAACCCGATCCCAGGCCATTTAGTAATTTAAAGGTCATTCTGAGTCATGCCGGCCACATGACCACGGAAACATTTTCGGACAGCGCTGGCTCTTCGGCTTCGTAACGGAGATGAGCACCGCACCCTAGAGTCGGACACGCCTGGACTTAAATGTCAAGGGATACCTTTACCTTTATGAGCACTTTAAACTGAGCCCAGAAACAACTTAGTAGCTGGTATAGGTGTAATGTGAGTCTTGCTTTATAACGAAGAGGAATGAAGCACAGTTTGATCTTGACCTGACCTGATTGAGCTACGGTACTACGATACGCTCTGCCCACCTTTGCCTAACCCAGTGGTACTCAAACTCTTTTTATTTTAAATAGTTTCTCTATTGCGCACTCACACACACACACACACACACACACACACACACACACACACCTAAAAGTATTTCAAAATTCCCCGGGTTTAAAATAAATCTGCTAAAGAATATCTTGAACTTACCTGGAATACTACAACTACCTGCTTCTTAGCACCAATCAGCATCTTTTTTTATCTCCCTAGTTGAATGACTTGCAATATTGGTTCTTCACTGAAATAACAACTCTGTACAAGATCTTTGTTTTGAGGATCAATGTTTTCTTGCGATGTTGCGTTACTTCTCAGAGATCCTCACCTTTCCCCTGAGATCATGCTTTTCCTTTCTCACCTACAACACTGCACTGCTGGAACAATTAACCTGGCAATTGGCAGTTGACGGAATGTTCACAGCAACTCAAATTCAGCTACTGACAAATTAGAAGAGAGCACAATTATTTATATAGTTAGATATTTAGCCTACCTAATTCAGAAGACTCTGGTCATTTTTCAGAGTTTTTAAGAGCTCATAAAATAGCCAAATAAATTTGTCTTAATAAATCAGAAAAAAAATCAAAAAAAATTTTTTTAAAAAAATCCCTGCTCCCAGTGCCATTAACTGGCATTAATGGGCAGGGGTCAGAAGTAGAGCATTTGCATACCAGAGGCCTAGGTTTAGTCCCCAACATAAACAGGCAGAGCTTGGAAAGATCCCTTACTGAAACCCTGGAGGTTCTGAATTGTTGTCTGTAGTTGGTAATGGGCTGAATGAGAGTGAACAAATTGAAATTAAATCCAAATAAGGCAGAGGTGCTACTGGCAGTGGTGGCCAACCTTTTTATGACATGTGCCACTTTTAGGTTTTTTTGTATCTTGGGCGTGCCACAAAAATAAATAAATAAAGTAAATAAATAAATAATAAATAACTGTGTTTTTATTTTATTAAATAAATTATACTTTTAGCCTCCGTTTCAGCGTCACTTTACTTTACTTTAGAGCAGGAAGTTCCACTCTCAAGAGGTCAGGTTGCCAATTAGGGAAGCATGGCCATGCTTTGGGAAGATCATTAGGAATATGAAACCTACATGAGCTATTGTCATAGTATGGGACTTTTTGAAGAGCAGAATTTCAACTATCACTGGAATTTAGCCAATACAGCATTTTGGTTATTTTAACCAGTACAATCTTTTCTACGTGGAATACTGGGTATGCTTGTTTTTATTGATAGCTTATATATTTTTGACATGGGTTTTTACCCATTAGGCTCTAGTTATTTTAAAATTGTTGCTGGCCATGAAAAAACCTGAAATCGTATTTATCACTGTAATGGTGAGGATATCATGGGGAGGTGTAAAGAGGTGGGTTTGTTTGGATCCAGGACATCGGTTGGAAGGTAAATTCTTCCCATTAGCTAAGGGAAATCAGACATATAGCTTCTGACCATCTTGCTGTGGGGATTCTTGAAACTTGGCCCCATACATTCCCTCTGACAAACTGCAGTGTTGTCTGTCAAGAGAATGCGGAGGAGGAGGGAAGGGGGGGAGGCGAGGAGGACTCAAGGAGACACACAGGCAAGGAGAGAGGAGGAGCGTCCCCGTTTCTGCTGGTAAAAAGTCATCTTTTCTTGGGCAGGCGGCAGCAGCAGCCGCAGTCTTTCTCCCGCCTCGGGTCTCTGTCTGCTGCCCTGCTCCTTAAAATCAACGTCCCTTTCTCCTCTCGTCTCTTTGGAAGCGTTTCCCTCTCCTCAACCCCTCCACCCCGCCCCGCCTTTCAAGCTTGCACACTCGTCTCTTTCTGTTCTGTTCGATTCCTAGTAGCGTCGTCGTTTTGAGGGACGTGCTTTGCTTCCCCCCCTTCCCATTTCTCTTGAGCTGCTTATCCATAAACCCGAGAGAGTAACAATAGCCGCTTGATTTGTTAGTAATTATGCTAATTACTGCACGACTTTGCACCGGGCACCCCCCCATCGCTATTGGGCGCCCAGAGGGCTAGTTACGCCAGTCTGGAAGTAAATGGAAAAGCCTGGAATTACCTGGCGCTCGCTCGCTCTCTCCTCCCTTATACCCTCACAACAACCCTGTCAGTAGATTAGGCTGAAGGGAGATTAGGCGGAGGGAGAAGCCGAGGCTCCGCCGGGTCCGCGCAGCTCCGGAGGCCGGGAGAGAGCGTCCTGCCCTCACGCCGGCTCGGGCTATACTGCCCAGGCCTGAGCCGGCGATTTCGCACATGCGTACAACGCCGATGCGTTGTACGCATGTGCGAAATCGCCGGCTCAGGCCTGGGTAGTATAGCCTGAGCCGGCGTGAGGGCAGGATGCTCTCTCCCGGCCTCCGGAGCTGCGCAGACCCGGAGGGAGAAGCCGGGAGGGAGGCAGCAGGCGGGCGGGCGGCGTGCCACCCGGCGGACCTTCCCGTGCCACTCTGTGGCACGCGTGCCGCGGGTTGGCCACCAGTGGTTTAGGGCATCTGGGCTTTGGGTCATGGATTGTCAGCCTACTCTGGAATGTGTTATACTCCCCTTGAAGGAGCAGGTTCACAGCTTGGGTTGTACTTCTGGGCTCTACCTTACACCTGGATGCCCAGGTGTCAACTATGGCCTCAGTGCTTTTGCCTAGCTTAGACTGGTGTGCCAGCTGCCTCAACCATGGTTTTTCCAAACACTGGTTGCATCTAGATTGGACTACTGTAACATAGTATACATGAGACTGCCCTTGAAGAACATTTGGACGTTCAGGTTATGCGGAATGCTGCTGCATAACTGCTGACCAGCACAAGATGTGCAGAACATATTGAACTCCTGAGCTCAATTGAAGCTGCTGGTTTCAACATTTAAAACCTTACTAGCTATTTGAAGGACCATCTTTCTCAACCCCCCCCCCCCCATACACGAACCTGCCCATTCTCTGAAATCTTCAGGGAGGGCCCTTTTGCGTGTTCTCTCACCATCAGAAATACATGCTGTGCAAAACATGAAAGGGCCTTAATGACTGGGTTGTGGCATTCCTCCCTCAGGAAGTGAGTTTAGCACCCTTACTAATGCAGTTGTGGCACCAATTGAAAGCATTTCTGTTTTGATTGATTTTCCCTTTTTGATTTTGGTGATGGTTGGTGTTATTGTTTGCTGCTTTTTCTATATTGTTCCGGTGTTGCTATTTTATGTATTGCTGTATTGCTTTTGGGTTGTTTTTCTTAATTGCAATGTTGTTTTTAAAATTTGTATTTGTTAGCTGTCTTGAGCTCCTCCCTAGTTGGGAGGAGAAAGAGCATGTTTGATAGAATAGTACTAATGTTGCAACTTGGCACATAGTGTGAAGGGGGGGGAGACCTCAAGAACTCTGAGAGATTGCAATGTGCTACATGGAATCAGGTGATCTCTCCAGTCTGTTAGAACTACAAGCAAAAAACAGCTCTCCTTTTTTCAAGGAAGGATTCTCCTAATAAATGTTCTTCAGAATACACCAAGGAAAATAACCAAAATAATAAAGCTTTTGCTGCTTCACCAGCTGGAAAAGTAGAAATGAAGGGGCTTTGCGTTGTTTCAGTTTATAGACATTGGGTAGAAGCAATAATCTAGATAGATTGTGACCTGTTTTTAGAAAAGGACTTTTACTCTTCTGTATTTACTTAACCATTTCTCATTTGAAGAAACAGTTTAAATTAACCTCAAATGAAACTGTTCCAAATCTGCTCTAATGCATCTGATATACGTACTTTTGTATATTAGAACGTAACAGAGCACCTTCTTCTAAAAAGTAATCTGTCTTGAAACCTCTGCAGAAAATGATTTATTTATAATTAAGAATATGGCATTGTCCCCTTTCTTGCTGGTGACACCAGCTCAACAGTGTTTAATTAAAGCTTCATGTTCTTGAAATATATAAGTTCTTGTTTTCATGTCAGCAACTGCACACACAGACACATGTGCAAGTCTTTAAATGTGAAGTGTGCATGTTGAACATTTTTCCCTTTTCATTTTGGTTCCAAGGTCTTGAAGTGCCCAATTGCAGGTGGTAGTAGTACTAAATATTATTATTATTATTATTATTATTATTATTATTATTATTATTATTATTATTATTATTATCTGTATTTATATACCGCCTTTCTATGTCGTCAGATTTCTCCTCAGACTTTATTCAAGGCGGTTTACACAGGCAGGCTTTTCTAAACCCCCATAGGGATTTTTACAATGAATGTTCTATTTGCATAGAGCCCAACTTCTCCAGCCGTTTCCTTTCAAAAAAACTCTCATAAAGATTTGTGAGAATAGGCATTCTTCAGAGAATCTCATGAACCGTCTACTTGAATGATGAGCAACTGCACCGTGCTTCAGCCAGGACTTCCAATGGTTAGGGAGTAAAGGTTCTCTGCCCTGAATGTGCCCCCTCTTTCTCCATAGCTTTTAGCCTCTGCTGAATACTCAGGCTTAACCAGAACTTCGCAACACTGACAGTCCACAAACACTTAAATTTCGCATAATCCAAATGATTAAATTTAATGTGCTGGGGTAGTGATTAACCCTGTCCACTCAGCTCTGTTTCTGTCTGACACGGCAGTTGATGCTTTGTCACAGAACAGTAGTATGGAAAATCCATCCATCTTTTGATTTTAACGTGATGCCAGGCATATAGAATAAATACAACAGCATCAGGTGTCCTGTTTCAATCGGGTCTCCCTGACCCCTATGTTTGTAGCATTAAAATGCCAGGAATCCATTACCCAGAAGCACACCATGCTAGCGCTGCACACACTGAAACCAACAACCTCCTCATGTCAACATGATGCTGGCCCCATGTTGTCCCAGACAGGTTTGTTGCTTTTTACACCCGCATCACTTTTTAATTGAGCAAAAGATCTCTCAAGCAGTCAGGTAAAGAACAGAGTTAAATAGATTTCTTGGGCCACAGTTACTAAGGCTGCTGTCCTATACACGCTTACCTAGGAGTAAGTCCAATTAGATTCAATGGGGTTTATTCCTGAGCAGACATGCATAGGCTTGTGCTGTAAGACGTGTCTCCAGATCCAGGTCAGTTTCACTTTTGAATCACTAGATGCAACTCAATTTGATGCCAATTTTTTTTTCAGCAGAATAGCTTTGGGTCTTTTTCCCCCTCGGTTCAGGTTGTTTGAGAAGCAGAATGGCCCTTTGCACTATATCACATTGTTGGATTTGCAGCACTTTTTGCCTCTGTGTGTGTGTGTGTGTGTGTGTGTGTGTGTGTGTGTGTGTGTACACACACACATACATACACTGTTTGTGGAAGTGCAGAACGAGAGAGGAATGCGGCACTTGGGTCAGAGAACTGTTCGGATTGCTCTGGTTTGGCATTGGTGCTGGCGACTTGACACTCTGGCAGTTTCATTTGTCCTATCCTAGTGAAGGTGGCACAGTGGGTTAAACCGCTGAACCATGAGCTGTCGATCGAAAGGTCGGCAGTTCGAATCTGCGACGGGGTGAGCTCTCATTGCTTGGCCAGCTCCTGCCAACATAGCAGTTCCAAAGCATGTTAATGTGAGTAGATAAATAGGTACCACTTGCGGGAAGGTAAACAGCGCTCCGTGTTCCAGCCGCATGCTACGCACTGCGGCAAGGAGAGTCATGCCGGCCACATGACCACGGAGGCGTCTTCGGACAACGCTGGCTCTTCGGCTTTGAAATGGGGATGAGCACCACACCCTAGAGTCGGACACGACTGGACTTAATTGTCAGGGGTCACCTTTACCTTTACCTAATGAAGTTTTACACTCATTTGCTATGTTTTAGCTTAACATTTTCAATGGCAGCTTTCAGAAATTCTTGCATATTGTTTGGAAAAGCATGGGACCGAATCCTGACGAAGGCATCTTTGTGCTACGTGATACAAATAATGCATAAAACCCCTCGCTGAACTGTATTGTGGGTGAAATAAGATGCACTCAGGTGTCAAAAACCAATACACTGTGAAATGCTGTTAGACCTGGTTTCAGTAACATGGTTATTAATGGCATGCTAGGAGCATCTGACATTCCTGGGGATCAAAGGCTTCTTCAGAGTTCACATTTCTGTATGAAACAGAACAATGCGTGTAAGTGCCCTTCCCCTGTGTGTGCTTTCAGAGCTGACTGTTTTACAGCAGGGGCCAGTGACGGCTGAGAACCAGTACAACTGGTGTGATCCTTCTCTTTCCTCATTTTACATGGGTTTGCTAATCTTGCATTTGCTCGGCTTCCTTGGAGAGAGAAATATTGCCTTGGGGGTCTACAGCTACAGTTGCTTCTGTTGCAACAGAATATATATATATGGGCCTGGGAAAGGGATATTTGTACCTTTTCCCCAAGTAGAGCCCCAGCGGCCTAATGGGCCTCCTTGGATGTTGGTGCAAAACTGGGAGGCCCGTGTAAGGCCCAGCAGGTCTGGGAAGGGGGATAGGATTTAGCGGAGTGCTCTGCCGATGGTCCCTCCTCCCTCCCAGGCTCAGCGGGCAAATCTGCCCTCCAGAATGCCCTACTCCCAGAATGCCTTCCCCCACCCCTGCCCCAACTGGTGGAAAATTTACCTTCCCCAGCTGGTACAGCTCCAGGTCTGGGGTGGGAAGAGCGCCGCTTACTCGCCAGATGTCGAAAATGTGCCTTAGCAGTGCTCCTCCGGACTACTATTTAGACAGGATTGCAGTGTAAGGCTGTAAGACTGTTTGGTGCCCAAGTTAAAAAAAAAAAAGGTCAAATATATCAAACTAATGGCACAAACCTATGCATGTTTACTCAGAATTAAGTCCTCCTTTCTTAAATGGGGCTTGCTCCCAGGATAGTGCGCGTAGGATTGCAGCCTTCCTAACTGGCAATTTGTTACCCTTTAATGGTATGCTAAAATCTGCTCCCTGAGCTGGGCCATTGACCCAACCTGTTTGTTTGTGTTGAATAATTATTGACCAGCTTCTATAATCTCCTCTGTTGGGTGAAGGTGCTCAAGCATGTGGTGATGACCAGGATTTCCTGAATGAAGTTCATTATCTGGATGCATTTCAGTCTGGCTTCTGACTGGTGTTTAGGACAGAAACAGCTTTGGTTGCCCTACTTGATTACCTATGCTGGAAGCTGGACAAGGGAGTGTATCTTCATTGGTTGTGCTGGACCTCTCAGTGGTTTTAAGTACCATCAACCATGATATCCTTTGGAATGCCTAGCGAGGGTGGGATTTGGGGGCCCTTTTGGTGGTAATGGGAGGTGCTTAACACCGTGAACTTTGGGACTTCAGCATCCCTCATGGTTCAGTCTTGTCGCTCATGTTATTTAATATCCATATGATAATATAATATACAGTATTTATATACAGTACCGCCTTTCTCGGTCATTGGATTCTCCTCCGACTTTAATCCAAGGCGGTGTACATGGGCAGGCTGTCCTAACCCCCCTTGGGGGGGGGGTGTTACAATATATATAAATGTCCAATCTCTCATGAACAGCTACTTTCCAGGTGGTATCCTTTTACAGTCTGACTTTTTTCTGTTGGCTGGCGCCTCCCACACTCGACCAACGCAGCTGGAAGCTCTTATCTCTCCTCCTGGAGGCTTTCACAGCTTTTTGCCGGCGGCGTGTCTCGAACTTATCAAGTTCACCAGTCTTCGGGCTTTGAAGGCAGCAGCTCTCCCCACTACGCCTGACTCTTCTGCTGATATAGGTTATTGGGCGATTGGGGTTAGGATTCCATCTGGTGCTGGAGAGACTATGGATGTCCTGATCAGCTGTTTGGAGTCACTGATGGGCTGGATGCAGGCTAGCATGCTGAAATTAAATCCAAACAAGGGAGAGGTGCTGTCAATCAAGAGATGTGTGACCCTCTGTATGGATTGTCAACCTGTTCTGGATGCCCAGGTGATGCCTGTGGCATGGAGCACATTTGCCTAGCTTAGGCTGGTGCTCCAACTGTGTCCTTTTTTTGATCTGTCAGATCTCTGGCTAGGATTATCCAAACATTGGTTGCATCAAAGCTGGGTTACAGTAATACGCTTTAGATGGGGCTGCCCTTGAAGACCACTTGAAAACTTCAGCTAGTGCAGAATGCAGCTGCACAAGTTCTGATTGGTGTCAGACAGTTGGACAGTGTCAACAGCTTGGTATGTCAGCTATGCTGGTTGCCATCTGCTTCCAGGTGCAATCCAAAGTGATGGTTGTTACAACTTAGGACCAAGATGTACGAAGGTCTCCCTCCCTCTGTATCAAATGGTCTGGCCCTGGGGGTCCTGTGCATTCTGCCACCATAGAAAGCTCAGTCGGCAGTGACGCAAGAGCAGGCCTTCTCTGTGGTGGCACCATGTATGTGGAAGTCCCTGCCTTTTAGAGATCAGGATGGCTCTCCTGCTCCAATGGCAGCTGAAGACCCACTTATTTTCTGTAGCCTTTGGTTTGGTTTGGTTTTGCTGCCATGGGACTGATGATTACTTTTGTCACATTCTCCTCCGATATGCTGCTGCTGCTACAGTGCTTCTCTGTTGCTGGTTTTCTAGCTTTAAGTTGTTTTTACTGGTGTTTTTAGATTATTGTGAACTGCCTTGGGTGCCTCCCTGTTGGGAGGGGAAAGGTAGGGTAAAAGTATTTTAAGTTAAATAAATAAATGCATACGTACATAATGGTAGGGACAGCTCTGTCAGGGTGAGGTCACCTCATATCAGGTACCATAATTTGATTATCTCATTCTACTGAGCAGTGGGGACCATACATCAAGTGCAGATTTGTGGGAGAAGGTGAGGTAAAAGTATTGTCTGTTGGGCTCAGAAGCACTGTAGAGCCACGTAGGAGTCTGGACCCCGTAAGTCAGTGGTAGAGCACCTGCTTTGGATACAGGGGTGTCCCACGTTCAATCCTTGGCATCACGTAGGGCTGAGAGACACACACACCCCATCTGACACCCTAAAGAGCAGCTGCCAGTCCGCATCAGTCACATTGAACTAGATCTGATTTTCTCACAATAAGGCTGCTTACAGTGTTCACCATGTATTGCTTTATCATTTTCTCCTCAAAAGGCACTTAGTAGACTCGACTGGGTATTTTACTCTGCATCGTCAGGTTTCAGTCCTGGTTTTATTTATTTATCACATTTTTATTCTGCCCTTCCTCCAAGGAGCTCCCGGGTGGCATACATGGTTCCTCCCCTCCTTATTAACAGTATTTATTTATTTATTATTAACAGTATTTATATACCGCTTTTCAACAAAAAGTTCACAAAGCGGTTAACAGACAAAATCAAATGATTAAATGGCTTCCTGTCCCAAAAGGGCTTACAATCTAAAAAAGATGCAGAACACCACCAGCAAACAGCCACCAGAAAAGACACTGTGCTGGGGTGAGCTCCTTTTGACCTCATAACAACCCTGTGAGGTAGGTGAGGCCGAGAGATTGTAACTGGAAGCTTTGTGGCTGAGTGGGGATTTGAACCTGGATCTTCCAGGTTGAAATTCAACATCCAAACCACTACACCAGTGGTTCCCAACCCTTTTCACACCAGGAACCCCTTTTGTAGAATGACAGTCGGGATCCCCCAAGACCTAGGGCTGGGAGTGACGTCACTGAGCAGGAAGTGACGTTATTGTGCCAGCAGGGCCGGAAGTGATATCAGTAAGCAGGAATAATTTTTTTTAAGTTGTGCTCTTAAGCTAATATTAACAGAGATGATAAAGGACAAGTAGAAAGTAACACAAGGTGAGCAAACAAGCCCCAAGAGAGCTTCTGTCACCGCAGTGGGGTTGGCCATCCAGTTGACATCCCACAACCCCCCAGGAACCACTCTGCAACCCCCCAGAAACCGCTTCACAACCCCCAAGTTGGGAACCACTGCACTACACCATCCTGGCTCTTTAGAGGGCACCTCTTAGATTTGAGATGCAGCATACCCTTTTTATAAACATCTTTATGAAACGTCTTTATAAACATCTTTATACAAAATCAAACGTCAGACTTTGATTCTGTGGATTTCTTTCTAGAAATATGTCCCATTGAAACCACTGGGACTTACTTCTACATAAATGCTTTGAGACAAAGCTACCAGCGAGTGGCACAAACACTTGAGCCTAGTAGTAATATTGATGTCCCCCGTCTTGATCTACTGTGGGAATTGAGCATGCCAGTTATATACTGGACTCCAGGAAAATGAGTGCAAACAAACGATGGTTTCTGAAAGTGTTCAAATTAAGCTTTCCTCATAAGCTGTCTGTAACATGGACTGGAAGTTCATTAATGTAAAAAATGGCATGAGATTAATTTTAAGCATGTGAGAAAAGGTCACATACAGTTGGACTTCGGTATCTGCGGGGGTTCCATTCCTGGAACCCCCACAGATATTGAAATCTGTGATAACTGAAACCTCCTTTTCGCAGATACAGGAGTCATTTTAAAAATGCTTTTTAAAAGAAAAAAAGCTTAAAATAGCATTCCTTACCTTTTTGCTGGCAAACTGCTCTGTTTGCAGGGCTGTAGACAGTGAAATCGCGCTCCTACAGGTCGCTCGACATCCCCCCTCCGTTCCCCAGGCTCACCCCAATGCATTCTAGGGTGACCTTGGGGAAGGGAGGGGGAAAGTCGAGCAACCAGGAAGAGGCTGTAGGAGCGCAATTTCACTGTCTACAGCCCTGCAAACAGAGAGGGTTTTTTAAACGTTTTCACAGTGGCTCCCGTATCAGCGTAGAGACAAATCCGCTGATGCTGAATCCGCAGGTAGCAAGGGCTGGCTGTATTGTGTCATATTGTCTATTAAATACATGTTAACTGTGGTTTCTGAGCTCATTGTATTCAGGTTGCAACACTTAAAATATCCTTGTTAATTTCTATAAGTCAAGGTCTTATACCTTAAGAAATGCAACTAATTAAAAACAAAATCCACTTATTTGGGCTATTGTTCATGAAATGACAACAAGAAATAGATGGGGCTATTTGGCTTTGTATTAAGGACCAATAGCACAGCTGAGGGTATTAGTGAACTGGTAACATGCAAGTCTGCCAACAT
>JANXHW010000005.1:139030000-139112500 GCA_026170595.1 Plestiodon gilberti rubricaudatus
CTTAACTTCATAAGAACGCATTACTTTGTGATTAGGGAATCGAAGCACAGCCAGCTAGGACTAGAGTAACTGAGCTATACTTAAACACACAAACACACAAACAACCACGGTGAACTTTAATGTCTCTGGTCAGAATCAGTCTCAAGCTCCCATAGTCTGTTTTACTTAGATTCCTCAAATTGGGCATTCACATTTTGGAGAATTTACTTCAGGATTTAGACAACACATTCCAATACTAGTGTACTTTTTTGGGGGGGGGGGGGAAGGCTAGCATTATTAGCTTCTAAAGCACACTTTCCGTTCACCCTTGTTATTTCAAGAGTTCAAATCAGAATGGGTTTTGTCCATAAAATCAGGCATATTTAACAAAAATAAAAGATGTAAATTTTACTATAGTATTAATGTAAACAGTGTTTTCACTGCTGCTGGATGTAAAAATGTAAATGAAACCATTTCATTCACTTGCTTAAGTTTCTGGTGTATAAATAAAAAGTCTAATTCTTTTTGACCCATTTATAACCCACAGGGTTTTTTTTTCCATGGGAAGTTCATTCTTCCAGCCCTCGAGCCCCATTCCAATGTGTTTATTCAGGAGTTGTACAATCTGTGGCAGATTTGTTGTGAAGGTGTTGGGAGGTGCCTCGAGGGCTCTGAAAAGAAGGCTAAAAAACAAGTTAGCAGAAACCTATTGTCTGCTTTATTAAATACTACATGAGACTTTTTCGAATTATGTTTACTCCTTTGCTTGATGCAGACACAATGTACTCGGTGGTGCCTATTGAGAGAATGTGGCATTGGCAATACTGACCAACATCTTGTGCTGTTTTTATTAAAGGAGCTGTTGCAAATCTATTGGTCATTTCACACATTACGTTTTAAGTGTGCATCTAAGACGTTTTAAATGTTCGCTTAAAAATGTAGTGTTGCAAACATGGTTTTTGCAAACACATGCGTCGTAAAGATATCTTTGCCAGGGAACTGAGTCCTATCAGGAAGTTGTAATTGGTTGTAGCTTCCTGTTGAGCAGCCATTGAGTAAGTGTTGAGTCAAATGACTGTTTGGGTGGTCATTCCAGTTTTGCCTCTGAGTAAGGTGTGAAATGGCGCAAAGATGTATGTAGTGGCTATGATCCAGAAGGTTACAAGCGGAATGGAGAAAATACGTATTCACGTCTCTACGTGTGTGATAGAGCACAAGATTCTTGATTTGCACAAGATTTGCATATGAGGTGCTTGTGTGATACTGGCAGAAGATTTCTGGATTATAGCCATCACCATGTCCTATACTGGTGTTTAATCTTTTACATCTATATTGTTTGGCCCTGATTTTTGTCTTTCTCTCAGGCTCAGTTCTGCATTCAGTGAATTTTCTATTATGTATCTGTTGCATATACAGTATAAACATCTGCAGGAGTTGCCTCACATTTTGCAGAAGCTGCCTTGGCCGCCTACATAATCTTAACACAAAATGCAAGTATTTATGTATTTATTTATGTAAACAATTTCTGTCCTGCACTTTCCCCTCCTGTTAGGAAGGCACTCAAGGCAGCTAGTAACATAATTACACTACTATGTTCAAGACACTAAAAACAAAAATTCAAAGATAAAAATACCGAGATAAAAGCCTAAAACAGTGCATAAAAGCAGATTTAGAACAACAGTGGGAAAACAGAAACACTCAACAGCACCAGAAGTGAAGGGGGGGGAGGGGGAGAAAGACTAACTGAAATAAAAAAGCTAACTGCTGGTGCCAAAACTGCAATAGCAACAGCACTGACCTCACCTCTTGGGAGATTATCTTGGCACCACCACCGAGAAGGCCCTTTTACACATCTCCCCCAGAAGTACTTTTATCTATGGAGGGACATGCAAAAGCACTCTCTCTCTCTCTCTCTCTCTCTCTCTCTCTCTCTCTCTCTCTCTCTCTCTCTCTCTCTCTCTCTCTCTCTCTGATTATCTTAGGGGACAGGCAGTTTTATGTAGGGGAAGGCAGTCCTTCAGATACTCTTCCCCAAAGCTGTTTAAAATTCAAAACCAGCACCTTGATTTGCACTTGGAAATTTATCAGCCACCAGTCACTGTTCTCTTTAAGCTGCGAAGCCAAGTCCTCTGAAGCCTGAGCTCAACGCAGCTCGGCATTCCCGGAAGACCATTGATGTTTGATGGCATCACTGTGCGTTCGGAAACATTGAGGAGCTGCCACGCAGCATGCGAAGGTGTGGACCCCTTCATGAGAATATAGAACATAAGAAAAGAAGAGCCCAGCTGGATCAGGCCAAGGACCCATCTAGTCCAGCTTCCTGTGTCTCACAGTGCCCGCATCAGATGCCCCAGGGAGCACACAACAAGATACCTGTATCCTGTTGCCACTCTCTTGCATCTGGCATTCAGAGATAGGCTACTTCTAAAACCAGGAGGTTACGTATACCCATCATGACTTGTAACTTGCGATGGACGTTTCCTCCATAAATCTGTCCAGTCCAGGCCAGGTGCCATCACCACATCCTATGGCAAGGAGTTTCACAGATTAATTACACACTGGGTAAAGTACCGTATTGTCCCGAGTATAAGACGCACCTGATTATAAGACGCACCCTTAAAGTTTGGTGCTATTAAAAAAAATTAATTAAATCACTGGCATTAAATTGCAACAGCCTGATTATAAGACGCACCCCTAGTTTAAAAACTTAAATTAGGAGAAAAAAAGTGAGTCTTATACTCAGACCAATACGGTATTTTCTTTTGTTTGTTCTAACTCTCCCATCACTCACTTTTAATGCATGTCCCCTGGTTCTGGTGTTGTGTGAGAGGGAAAGGAACTTTCCTCTATCTACTGTATCCATTCCATGCATAATTTTATACATCTCAATCATGTCACCCCTTCAGTCACCTTTTTTCTAGAGCAGGGGTGGCCAACCTTTCAACATGAATGCTCCTGGCCCTTTAATGGTTGTCTAGGTGAGGGCATTTCAGCAGGTGCAGCTGCTTTAGCAGCACCATCAGCACTTGCAGCTGCCAAGATTCTGTCTTCTTACACAACTCTTAAGAACGCAGAGGCCCTAATGGTGGAAGGTTGGCCACCCCTGTTCTAGACTGAAGAGCCCCAAACTCTGTAGTCTTTCCTCATAAGGGAGTTGCCCCAGCTCACTAAGCATTTTGGTCGCTCTCTTCTCCTAGTTTTCCAATTCCACCGTATCCTTTTTGAGATGTGGTGACCAGAACTAGACGCAATACTCCAGATGTGGCCTTTCCATTGATTTGTACAATGGCATAATAATATTGGCCATCTTATTATCAATCCTTTTTTAATTATCCCAAGCATGGAATTGTCCTTCACAGCTGCCACACACTGGGTCAACACATTGATCTGTCCACCAGTACCAGTACCAGTACCTCTCCTGATCTGTCACAGACAGCTCAGAACCCATGAGCGTGTATGTGAAGTTTTGATTTCTTGCCCCAATGTGCATCACTTTACACTTACTTACATTGAATTGCATCTTCCATTTTGCTGCCCATTCTCCCAGTTTGAAGAGATCCTTTTGGAGCTCTTCACAATCCCTGCTGGTCTTCACCACCCAGAAAAGTTTGTCATCTGCAAGCTTGGCCGCCCTGCTGCTTATCCCCAACTCCAGGTCATTTATAAACAAGTTGAAAAGCACTGATCCCAAGACAGGTCCTTGGTGCATACCGCTTTTCACCTCTCACCATTGTGAAAATTGCCCATTGACACCAACACCTGGTCTTCAACCAGTTCCGAATCCATAAGAGGGGCTGCCCTCTTATTCCCTGACTATAGAGTTTTCTCAGGAGCCTTTGGTGTGGAACCGTGTCAAATGCCTTCTGAAGTTTCCAAATGATCTTCAAGGGCAGTCCCAAGCAGAACACATTGCATTAGTTCAACTGAGATGTAACCAATGCATGGACAACAGAGTTAGGTCTACCTGACCCAGGAAGGATGCACCTGGCATACAGGTCTCAGCTGAGCAAAAGCACCCTGAGCCACAGTTTACACCTGGTGTATCCAGGTGTAAAATGCAAGGTTTAGGCATACTCCCAAGCTGTGAACTTGTCTTTTAAGGGAAGCAAAAAGCCCTCCAGAACAGGATGACAATCCATAATGTGGGTTGCTGATTTTCTCACCAATAGCACCTCTGTCTTGTCCAGATTTAATTTCAACTTGTTCACCCTCATGCAGCCCATTACCAACTCCAGACAACAATTCAGAACCTCCGCAACCTCCCTATTGTGAGGTGGAACTGAGATATAGAGCTGTCACCTACATATTAATGCCATACTTCCTGATGACCTGTGCAGGTTTAATGTACATGAGCATGGGGGACAAGATTGACCAATGCAGAACCCCAGAAGCCAACAGCTAAAACGTCAAGCAGGAGTCTGCCAACATGAACTTCTGGAATCTCTCCTCCAGGAAAGATTGGAGTCATCATGAAACAATGCCCTGAGGATCACCCAGCTAAGTGATCCAGAAGGATACCATGATCAATGGTATTGAAAGCCCCTGAGAAGTCCAGCAGAACCAACAGGGATGCAGTCCCCCTGTCCAGTTCCCAGGGTAGGTCATCAGCAAGGATGACAAAGGCAAACCCTGGCCAGAAGCCAGACTGAAATGCATCCAGATAACCAATTTCATCCATGAATTCCTGGAGATGGGTGGACACTACCCACTTGAGCACCTTGTGCAAGAACAGGAGTCTGGCCAGTAGTTCTACAATATAGTAGGATCAAGGAAGGTGGTTTTTGTTTGTTCTGGAGAGGGCAGACCACTGCCACCGTAAGGCAAGGAGGCATCACACCTCTCCCAAAGAGGCGTTGTTAACGCTTCCTACTCACTTGGTCAATCCCTGACAGGCAGATCTCACTAGCTAAGATGGGCATGGGTCCAACAAGCATACAGACAGCCTTATGCTGCCAAGAACCTTATGTGTGTGTTCAGGCTGTACAACTTGAAAATAACCCATGATGATGCGGTAAGCAGACACGGAGAATACCTCAAGTGACTCTGCTAATGTCGAGTCCAAGTAGTGATGGATACAAGCAATTTTATCAGCAAAATAGCTAGCAAATTAGTCACAGCAGGCCACTGAGTCATCTACCGTATCTCTGTGCAGATGTAGAATACGACGCACCACTCCGACAAGTTTTGCTAGAGAGCTTTCCGCTGACATGATAGTAGCAGAAAAGCATATTTTCTTGGCTGCCATCGTCGCAACTTGAGGGCTTTGAGAAAGGTAATTATCTGCTCAAGCCATCAAGCTCCACTTTTGCCTCTTGCCATCTCTCTCTCTCCTCCTTTCCTCCTATCAGCAGAGGCTGAGGGGTAGTTAGCAATAGCCTCCTTGACCCAATGGCAGTCCACTGCTGGGAGGGGGTCTGTGCTGTAGCGATTCCTGTCATTGTTATGGGCATAAGGGGAAGGCTTCTAATGCATTTTAATATCAGTCCCCTCATTTAAAAAAAATCCTAGAAAATAGGTGGGATTAAATTCTGTAGGGCACAAACTGGATAACTTTTCTAGTATGAGGGTAAAGTGACAGTGTAGCAGTACATAAAGAAGACTTATTAATCAGGCTGGTTGACTGTGACTTGGACCTAAAGAAACCATACCTGGGAAGAGGAACCGTCTTCAAACTGTTCAATGAATTTTTGTCCAAGAGCCTCCGGAAAACTTCTCAGAGGAGGGCAATGTTACAATGTATCAGGTTCATGTGACAGTATGAAAGACGGCAAATAAGAAAACTACAGAACATAAAAAGGCATTAAGAAAGAGGTTGTGGAAATGGATGAATTCATCTGAACTGGTGATCACTTTTTTCATGTAACGTTCTTCCGCTATGGTGGAAGCTGCTCTCTCATTAGTGGAAGAGGCATTCCACCGGCACAAGGGCACCGTTTAGTTCCAACCTCATGTGTATCCATTCCACAAGGCTGCTATTGAAGGTGGAAATTTTACTCTCCTACCTCCCATACGACTATACTTGTCTTCAGTCTATTGTCTGAAATCGCGATTTTACTAAACTAGAAGGCGCATGTTAGGAGATAGATTTGGCTGAGGTGCATCACTCCACAGAAAATACTGATTACCTATAAGCCTTGTGCTTCTGACATCATTTGAGTCTTTTGAACAAACCATGTTGTTTCAGTTCCCATTGCAACTGTCATCAGGTATCAAAAATAAGAAGCCTCTGCTAACAAATACAGCCAGTCAGTATCGCTTCATAGGTAACTAACTAACTGGTGTATAGGATTGCAGCAATAAAGCTGCAATCCTATACACCAGTGGTTCTCAAAGTGGTGGGTCACGATCCACCATTGAGACCACAAACTGCCTCCTGCCCCCATAAGGGGTGGTGATAGCATGGCAGCGGCAGCAAGTGCTCAAAAATTGCCATTTTTCAGAGATCTGAAGGTCGAGGAGGCCTGTGGAGGGTCACGCAGGCCTCCCCCAACCCAACCCCCAAGCCCCGGTAAGGGGAAAAAAGGCATTTTCGGGGACTTTTTTCCAGCAGTAGTGGTGATCACCAGGATCGCCCCTGCTGGCCCCACCCCCGCAAACACTCAAGAGTTCTCTCTGCGTTGCGGGGAGTACTTTGAGAACCACTGCTATACACACTTTCCAGGGAATAAGGCTCATTGATCACAATGGAACTTACTTCTGAGTAGCCATGCATAGGATTGCACTATTACATGCAAAACTTCTATAGGCCTCCACTGTGAAGTAATAGCTAGTCACACACTTACTGATTCCAGACACAAGAGGATAAGCATTTGTCATCAGAATTAGTTGAAAAGAAGAAATCCAGAAAAAATGAAGATGTGCACTGTAGTATTTATTTATTATTTATTTATTTAAATGATACATTAAACTGCAGTAGGCTGATCATCAATCCATTCTCTCAATTGTTAATGTCTGGAGGCTTTGTAACAGTTAATTCAGGATAAAAGGGAGACGCAGGGTGTGCTCTACAAAGGCAATAATTAAAGCAGTGGTTCTCAAACTGGTGGGTCACGACCCACTAGGAGAACCAGAAATGGCCATTAAGTGGCGTGTCGACCTCAGAGATGGCAGTGGCGCTCTGGGATTGTGCCACTGCCGGGGAAAAATGTCTTTTTTTTAACTCCGGAGGGTGCAGGGAGTCCCACGGCCCCTTCTGCGGGCTTCCCTTCGCTTCAGATTGTTGCTCCGATGCAATTGCGACCCAGAGTTAGAAAATATACTAAAGAAGGCAAACAAAATGATCACAGAGCTGGAGCATCTTCCTTACAAGGAAAGGCTACAACATTTGGGGCGTTTTAGCTTGGGGGGAAAAGGTGATTAAGGGAGGACATAATTGAGAGTTATAAAATTATGCATGGTGTGGAGGAAGAGAAGTCTCCAAACTTCTTTCACAATACTAAAGCCAGGGGTCATCCAATGAGTTAAGATGAACAGAAGGAGGTGCCCATTAGTCTGTGGAATTCGTTGCCACAAGATGTGTTGTGAAAAGGGGATTGGACAAAGTCTAACAGCTAGTAGTCATGATGGCTATGCTATCTCTGGGGTCAATGACAGTATGCAGGGAGCGATGGCAGGAGAGAGGGTACACCTGATCTTTCTCTTCTGCTTGTGGGCTTCCCAGAGGCTGCTTGTGGACCACTGTGGGAAACAGGATGCTGAACTAGATGGGCCTTTCGACCTGAGCCAGCAGCTTTTCTTATGTTCTTATGCGTTGGTAAGAAAAGGCACAAGCAAAAATGCTCCTGAATAAGTAGCTAAGAATATTAACTTCTTCACTGAAGAATATTTCTTGATTCTGTACTAAGAAATCTTTCTGAAGTACTCTTTTCAAAATATAGAAGATGGTAAGCATTCTTGCTTTGCATGTTTCATTCTGAACATGGAACGTCATGGAAGGGCTTCTTGTTACATTCATATCTGGCCAAGTCAGGTGATCAAGTCTCGAATCAAAGACATCAGATAATTCTAAGCAATTGCTTTTAAAACCTAAATTGATGACTTTTCAATGCACTGACAATAAGCATGAAGAGAAATTGGGTCCGTCACTCGCCTCTCCGAAATGGGAAATGCAGCTGGCAAGGGAGAAGGACCTGGAGAGAGCAAGAGAATGCTTGCTTCTCACTCCATGAAAGGTGAGGACAAACGTTTAAATGTGTTGGAAATGGGCTGGGCACACGCTCTCTGCCCTGAAAACAATTGCCTTGAATTCAGCTCGCGTATGTTCCAATCGTATGCTGTACCTTGTTCTGAAAGCTACGTTTTAACGTCTTGGATAAAATTCAGACACTCCCAGAATTCAGATTCCCCCCCCCTGTATTTGTGTTATTGACTTTAATCCCATGTAATTCCATGTTAATGCAGCTGTTGGAATTGCGATTATTCATTTGTAAATTGGTGTACTGTTTGTGCTGAGGGTGTACCCTCTTGAGAATCTCTTCTCGTATCTTTGAAATTTGATTAATCTCACTTTTTATGCATTACAAGATGAGTAATTTTTTTCTGATAATATGATTTTAAGGATTACTAAAGTATTATATCAGCATATATATCAATAACATGGCACTGGCTGGCTGCAAGAAGTTGTTTATAGAAGAGTCTTTTCTGGGCCTTCAACGTGCTTATGAAATGAATTGAAAAGGAACAGAATACGTGTAATAATTACAAGACCATAGCTGAAGATGAGCTGTCTGTTGTCCGAAGGGAGGGAGGGACACTTCTGGTCTCTAAGGTAAAGAGAGGCCAAAATAGGAAAAGATAGAAAGTGGCATCTCTAGACAAACGTGGACATTAAGGCCCAGTTAATTAAATGGGCTGAGGCCGAGTTCATCAGCTGGAAGAAATTTCATTTATACAGGAACTGAAAAAGTCACATCTATTTTGCAAAGGCCTTCCCCTCCTCCTTAGGATGACCTGTCACAGGAAATGAAATTTGGAAGAAGAAAATACAGACCCTGGAACAAGGACCTGACATCGGTTAGAACAAAAAAAAAATGACGGAAATCAAGAGTTATTTTGGTGAGGTAAATGCGTCTTCGGACAACGCTGGCTCTTCGGCTTTGAAATGGGGATGAGCACCACACCCTAGAGTCGGACACGACTGGACTTAGTTGTCAGGGGTCACCTTTACCTTTTTAAATGCCTGTAGGCTTTATTTCAACACAAACTATGGGAAGGGATACATGGGTTAGAGCAGAGCAGAAGGTAGCTCAGGATCAACTGGTCTAAGGATTTCATTGGGTGATCTGCAGCAGATCACCCAGGGTTCAATCCTGACTCACAACAAATTAGCCATACCAAGTAAAAATGCAAATAAAACATTTGCAGTATTGAGTGCCCAATGTGTGGGGGGAAGGGATATTACATTATATTATAATATAATAATATAATGGTTTGACAATTGACACCATGACTTTTCTTCCATGTATTGGGAAGTGAGAGAGTATTTTCTAACCTGACTGCATGTAGTAGTCAGTATGTTGCTGAACTTTCACTTTAAGTCGAGAGTTATTCCATATACAGTCAACAATCTGGGTGCTAAGTGGAGTGAAGATATGGAAGTGTAAGTGGTACAGGTTTTTGTACATGTTCGAGAGTACCATGTAGAATTTATGCACTGGAAATAGCATGTTAACTAGCCAAGCGGAAACAGTATGATGTCTCATCACATAGCCATCAGAATTTCATTCTTCTCCGAAGTGGTTCTCAGCTCTGTCCAATCATCACCAACTAATGCAGAAATTAGTCTTTCCCATATCCCAACAGCTCAGAGACTCTCTCAGGTTCCTTTGAGTGCTGACTAACAAACATAGGTTTGGTTTATGAAGCTATTTGTCAGCAGAGAACTGGCAAATTGCAGAACACTGGTAAATAAATAAAAACTCTCTTTTCCGTCACGACGGCACAGACATTGATGACTCTTGTTCTGTTTTTTTCAGCAGTGAATGCCTGCATGGTGCCGCAATACGATAAACACCATGCTGTCAGTATGAGACTAAGAGCTATTTAGTGGGGAGTTTGAATATTCCTGGGAATATTGCTCTTGTTGTCCAGCCATTTTGTTTTTGCTTTTGGAGGGAGGAGGGATTGAAACATTTTATTTATATAGTAATTTTGTAACCTCCGTATCAGCAAAACAGTTCATTCCTTTAATTGTGGACTACCCGGGGGAATCAGGGGTTGTGCAATGGCAAGGGAGGGGGGAGCACCAAAGGTCCAGCTGCGGTGCGAGATGGTGGCCTGTGCCTGTTCTCAGGGCTGCAAACAAGAAGTGAGTCCCTCAATGGTCAGTAAAGCACTTCACTGTCTTAAGGTGAAGTCCCACAGTTCCTCTTACTCTCTATCTGCCTCTTCCTTTTCTAATCCAGGGAGTGGAAAGAGAAGGAGGAGCAGTGGAGGCAAGAAGATGGACTGAGAAGAGAGCCCCCCTCCCCACCAATCCGCTGTCCGATTTGACAGCTTCATTTGACATTATGGATGAGTCAGCCCTGCTCAGGGATGCCAAAGTCCAACATTACATATCTGCTAAGATGAAGTTTGCATTCGCCCCCTTGCCCCAGGGAAAGCCCAAGCCCCTGCAATGGGTCTACTCAGACCTGCACCTGCCATTTGGCTGGCGCAAGTCCACGTTGATCCATGTCGGCGGATCAGGCCCAGGTAGGGGGTTAGGATTACAGCATGCACCAGTGTTGCCAATCCTGTCCCCCTCCCGGGCCCAACCTGCCCATTCCCCTGCCTTTGTCACTGTACCTCACCCTAGCCCGAGAATGGCACGGGATACAGCGGCTGGCCCTTTAGCCCAGCTACATGTCCTTACGCAGGATTGCACCGAAAGTTTCACCAATGCACTTTGAGAGAATCTGACAGAATTTTTAGGTGCCTTATCATAGTCTTTGAAATGATTGCTTCCTCTCTGGACGTGTTTCTTTTCTTGCAGATTTCTTCCCATGCTCTTTTGCTACTTGCAAACTTCATGGCACAAGAGAGTGGTAAGTGGTAATACTTCTTAATCCAATTCTAAGTTTTTGTCTGCCTATAATCCTAGCAGTTTAAATATACCCAGATGCTACTGGTTAATTTGCCTAATATTTTTCTTTGACAATAAGATGATTGTGTCATTTCTTTTTCATTGAATATTTCAGCATATCCTAAATATTTAATGTTTAGAAATATTGATGATAGCACTACACAAACTTCCAGATGGAAAGCATGTTACAGGTAACAATTAATGTTACAGTGGTGATATTACAAGTATACGTAAATGTAGGAATGCCATAAAGTCTGACACAATTCAAAGCTCATCTTTCATCATGGCCATTGGGACGGTGGCTTGTTAATGCCGTCTCTATAGTGTACATCTGTGATTTAAAATCTACATTAAAATTGGCTATGGTTTAATATTTTAAAAACTTAGTAGGTTAGATCCAAGTAACTGAGTGGAAGAAAAATAGCAGCTAATATTGTTCTGAAAAATGCTTATGCAAGAGTTCGTGTGAGAGTTGATGCACTGATAGGATTGCACCACCACCAGTCTCTTTCTGCAGTGTGTAGAGTAACTTGAGTGAAAACCACAAAGCACTCTTTAAATGCAAGTCCAATTTGGGTGAATGCAGGTTGCAGGGGAGCAGTGCTTAGGCACAGAGGAAGCGGCCTTCTACTGAGTCAGCACATTGGCCCATTTATCTCAGTACTGTCTACACTGACTGGCACTCCAGGATTTCAGACAAGGCACATTTGCAGCACCTGATGACTGAGTAGGTGGCGCTGGTGCCAAGGCCTGCACTGACCATCCACCAATGAGCAGAGGAACCTGCAGGGGAGGGCAGAGAGGGGTGTTATGGGGAGGGGGTGGGTGGGGCAGGCCTGGGAGGGGGTGGAACCGGTGTCCTTGTTGGACACCATATCCTATCCCCCCTCCCAGGTCCTTGCAGCTGACACGGGGCTGCTTGATTCTCCACTAGCTAAAGAGCCAGTGGAGACTGAGGAACCCCATTGTGGCAGCTGGGGGGGGGGGTTACCCGGGGTATGCGGGCAAATACCCGCTTACCCCAAGTAGACCTCCAGCCCGGGCCTTCCCTGGATAGAATTCGGCATGGGCTGCACAAGGATTGGATTGGGCTGTTTCTTTTGTTGCAAAGGGTGGAAATGCACCCAGTAACTGTACAACACATTGGAGAGCGTATGTGCCTTGTTTGGAAGTTTCTACTAAAGCCACACATCTTTGTGTTGAATGTGGTCAGTTCTTTATAGTTCCAGCTGTGCCCTGGTTGCTTCCTGGAGTTGTCCTGGGTAAACAGCAGAATACAAATCAAAAGTTCAGTTTTGTGCACCTTTTATTTCCATGGTTTGGAGCTTTTATTGCTTCCACTAGTCTCTTGGTATTTCTCCCCAAAGCATAGAGTTAATAAAAAAAATAAAAAAAAACCCTTTTCCTGAGTTCTTATATCAAGAGGAAAAAATTGCTTGCTTTAGGTTGTCAAAAGTATTATATAGTCCCTCTTTTCCTCAGCCATATTTTAAAATAACTAGATGTTTCAAAAAGTTCATACAAGTTGTATATGAGGGTCCTTAGTGAGTATCTTCATACAGCATCAAATAGGGAGGGTTTTGTTTCTAAAATACAAAGTTATACAAGGTCAAAGGGGTTATAGACTGAACCTTTTCTACCACTTCCTACAGGGATTAGAAAGTCACAAGACCCAACGCCAGAAGTTCAAGACAGAATTTACGGTGGAATTCACAGCAAAATGTCCTCACACCTGTCATTTAAGAAATGGCTGCTAAACCAGGGCTCAGGTGGGAATTGCGACCAAAATTTCCAGTCAGATGTTTGGTCACAATGTCAGCCACACAACAGACATTTTCCTGCATAAGTAACCAGAGGTAGTAAAAGGAATAATGCCAGTGTGTACTGAGTTTCAGACTGAAGTTGCGAGGACACAGGCAACACCAGAGAAGTTTTCCACCCCCCTGTGCCCCTAACCCTGTGGTAACTCGAAGAAAGACACTTTTCACATACTTAGAGTGCTTTGCTTTATTATCATTAATACATGTATGCACTCATGCACGCACACGCACACGCACACACAGAACGCATTTAACAGGAACAATAATGTGAAATACACTGTTATTTTTCTTTCAGAAATTGGATTTGTGGGACAAGGATAGGTGTGTGTGTGTGTGTGTGTGTGTGTGTGTGTGTGTGTCGAAATACACTTCCTCCCTGGTCCTAGTATTGGTGCCACCACTGTGGCACCACTTAATTGTTACATGTCAACAATATTACGTATACACACAAAATTGTCATGTGTACAATAACCTGTGCATTACCATGCATACTAGGACCACATGAGGAACATTTGCTCTGAGGGAAAGGAGGCCCACATCTCCAGCAAATCCTTGTTACTCATAATTTTCCCATGGGGGGACTCCATTTTGATGAGAGGCCATAGCTCAGTGGTAGGCCACATGCTTTCCGTGCACAAGGTCCCAGGTTCTAGTTCTAGTAAAAAGGGTCTCAGGAAGGAGGGTTAGGAAAGTCTTGAGATCATGGATAGCTTTTACCAGTCAGTTTCAGGGTGAGTCAGGTGAGGGCAGGGAGGGGGAAGGAAGGGTGGATCTCAGCAGTACGAGCACGTGCCAGATTTGATCCTATCTCCCAAGCCACTCCACCCTTTTTCTCTCCTTGGACATACACCAGCAAAATAGCTGGTGTATGTCCAAGGAGACCCATAGAAAATTGGCCAGCCTACTGTGGGAGGGGGAAGTTAAAAATATTTTTACTTACCTCCTGCTCGCTGTCTGATCGCCGCCGCCCCCCCCCACTATTGGATGCAGTGTGCACTCTGCCAGCACAGCTGCATCGGTGCTAATGGTGGGGGATAGGGTTGGGCAGCAAGTCTCATAACAATCCTATGAAGGACAGTGAGTAGAGATTAGAACCTACAGTATGTCTCTCTTACCCACATCTAACACCTCGTTCTCAGGAGGGCACTGACATAATATGGAGGTCTAAGGTCTGGCTCAGTTGGTAGAGTTGCCGCCTCGTAAGCCTGAAGGTTGGTGAACGGCCAGTTCGAGACACGCCGCTGACAAAAAGCTGTGAAAGCCTTTGTGAGGAGAGATAAAGAGCTGCCAGCTGCGTCGGCCACGTGTGGGAGGCGACGGCCAGGGAGAGGCCAGACTGCAAAGGATACCATCTGGAATGCAGTTGTTCATGAAAGATTGAACATTTATATATATGATTGTAAAAAAAAAAACATTAGGGGGGTTGGGAAAGCCTGCCCATGTAAACCGCCTTGGATTAAAGTCAGAAGAGAAATCCAATGACCAAGAAAGGCGGTATATAATAATATATAATATAATAATATACAGTATTTATATACCGCCTTTCTGGTCATTGGATTTCTCCTCCGACTTTATTCAAGGCGGTGTACATGGGCAGGCTGTTCTAAACCCCCACAGGTTTTTACAATATAATAATGTTCTAATCTTTTGTAGAACCCTTCATTCGAGATGTTGCTTTCATAGTCCATCTCTCTCTCTCTCTCTCTCTCTCTCTCTCTCTCTCTCTCTCTCTCTGACGTTCGCCTCAGCACGCTTCAGCTGACAGGCAACTTTGACTGCCACTCTAGTGCTCAGCTTGCAGCTCCACTCCCCCACAGAGGCTCTGCAGCTTATCAGCTCGGCGTGCCAGCAGCTCTCCGACAGACTTCCGGCCGTCTTGAACTGCTGTCCTGCAGATCTTCAGGCATTTGTGAGACGAACGCAATACCAACTGAGCCAGATGTCCTGCCCTGTAAATACTGTATATTATTATTATTATTATTATTATTATTATTATTATTATTATTATTATTATTATTATTATGAGTCCAGGGGGCTTGCAAGTAGTAGCATGTGCTACATGACAAGTTGCTTTTGAAACTGATGGGAATTTCACAAGTAGGTTGGGTTATGGCATGAGGATCAGCAGTAAAATTTTAAAAAGGCAAATATTTCGCTGGGCTACTGCCAACACCTTTTGTGAGCCTAGGAAGGGCTTTGGACTATGGCCTCAAAGAGAAATAGGAATTACACAAGAACTACAACTAGCATGAATAACCACCCCAGTAGAGGCACGAGGTCTGCTGCCCTATCAAAAATGTGTTGAAAAGGAAATGACAATTAAAAAAAATCCATTTTGTCTTTAGATGTAGTTGCCACACCTTTATAATTCCTTCCAGTAAAGCAAATTCAATGTTGAACATAAATGGATCATAAATCATCATCATTTAAACTGAATTTATTAGTTCAGTGTGAAATGTTAATTGCTCACATTACTGACAAAATGATGCTTGCAGAAATTACAAATTCATATTTTACACTTTGCAAATGAATAGGAAATAGACTTTTGGCACAAAAACGCACCCATGATTAGTTTTAGAAATACATGGTCTTCACACAAAACAAGTTTTGTGCCAAATTTGAATGGTTGCACCTAGAAATCTTGCAGCCAATCGAGGTGCTCAATCGGCTGATCGCCAAATTGCTCAGTCATCGTATGACCTCTTCATTCATGTAAAAGGTTTTGCTGCTCAACTTTTGGGTGTCCTGTTCCAGGTACGGTCACAGGTGTACTGTAGTGCAAGGAGTCCAAACTGTGGCACCCAGAAGCCAGGCTTTAAACACCTTCAAACAAAGAAGACGGACCGTGGATGGTTTCAAGGCAAGGCAGGCTTAGATGCTGTTCCAGCAGAGGTGTGAAACAGACTGAAGGTTTAATTGCAAGATGGCTAATTCTGCTGAGAATTGCAAGATGGCTAATTCTGCCTCTTCCCCTGAGAAGCCTGCCCTGGTTTAAAGGGTCCTTGCCTGGTTCTGCAGCTGTGATGTGAGAGGGAATGTGCTTCCCTTACGTGCTCCTCAGGTGAGTCTTCAGAGTTGAAGGATAAAGCTTTGTTCTCTCGCCATGGAGGGGGTGCTGAATCCAAGCCCAGGAGGTTCCTGAAGTAGAGGCTTCCAGAGTCTGGGTCAAGGGAATTCCCTCCCTGGAATCTATTTCCTCAGATTTGTCTGCCTCATGCTCCAAGTCCAGGAATTCCATTCTCAGGTGCATGCTTTCATGTGGCATCAGCGGGGATGGTGTTTGGGGATGGGCACTGGCAAAGCTCCCCTGGCTAGACTGACATCAAACCCTTCAGTATCCTGAGCCAGTCCAACTGTGAAGCAGGGTGAAGCAGAAGCGTCGTTAGGGGGGGCTTGGTGCCCAGGGGGTGTGGACCCCTGAAGGGGCGGAATCGCGGGCTCAGGAGGGCGCAAACTCACGATCTGCCTGCCGGCTCGCTGGCTCTTCGCAGGCGGAACGGCCGCGTTTCGGCCCTTCCGTCTGCCCTTGCCTCCCAACGGCTCCAAAAACAAGTAAAAATAGTGTGTGGGGGGTTGGAGGCGGGGCGTGATGTCACGTGCCCGCATCACGTGGGGGCGTAGCGACACCACTGGGGTGAAGTGACAGCTTTGAGCACCAGACTGGGGAGGGCATGAAACTCTGCACCCTGTGATTGCTCCCCCCCTCCCCCAGCAAGTCACTTCACCCTGTGCTCTGATCCTCCCTCTGACAGTGAGCTGGAAGAGGATGGGCCTCACCTCTGGCTCCAGCACGGTTGCCACAAGCAAGCAGTCACACGGAGGAGACTGGGAAAGGAGACAGCAAAGTCCCATTCTTGTGACCCCATAACTGCCCTGAAACTAGGATTGGTTTGCCACTGTCTCCAGGCTGGACACTTGCCCTGCCCTCCCTCCCTCTCTGTTGGGCACAGCCCTGCCAAGAAAGACAGAGAGTGCACCCCGACCTGGAAGCAGTAGATGCTGCTGCCACTTCCTCCTCCTCCTCCTCCTTGTTCTTGCTTATCCAGGAAGTGTATGGAGGAGAAGGAAGGTCTAGATCATCTCCAAGCAGATGCTTTAGGACAGGACCTCCCCTCTTTCCCTACAAATTCTGAGGGAGGTGTTTGGAGCCCGTGGCAGTGTGCCAAATGCTGACCCCCCCCTTTACCTGGTGATGCTCCTCCACTTTTCCTCTTCTGCTCTGTTCCTTCTCTTCCTTTCTCCGGTCAAGGGAAGAGGAGGAGCAGTGGGTGGGTGGAGGGTGGCACCCTCAGCCAATTGCTGCCTGAAGCAATTCACCTCATGGATGGGCCGGCCCTAATAGGGCCTCATGTTAAAGTCAAAAACCTTGTTGTTCATGTACCTGTTTGGTATTCATCAGATTCATGAGAACTCATTAGATATCTAAGTTCATGATTATTTTGATTATGACAATTTCCTTCATGAAGGCACTTTCTTCATTAGTGACAGTGCCATGAATTGTTTTCCTTCCATTTAGTGAACGGTGGCCCAGAGGCGTCGCACCACTGGGGACGATTGGGGTGGTGGGCCCCAGGGCACGGGCCGCTCTTACCTGCCCCATCGCGTCCCCCTCGCAGCCGAGAACGGCTGCGGTTTTGGGCCTCCCACCCCCCCTTGCACTGTTTGGCTCCAAAAAGGAGACAAAAAGCGCCTGGGGGCATCTCCGCACCGTGGAGGCGTGCTACGTCGGGGCGGGGCGGGGCGGCGGCGGCCCCCCCACCCCACAAAGATCTCCATTTGCCTCTGTGGTGGCCAGGTGTTAGCATCCTCATGCAGCATGTATTAAATGAGGAACTGCTTGCAGTGTCACCAGAAAGACTGACAAGTGACTGGGTAAGTGAACATGAATTTATACACACCAAAGTTTCTTAGCAGGGATGACAAGGTTACATTAATCTGCAATGTACTTAAGCCTGCATACAGTTCTATTCAAAGAAATGAAGATGCTGCTGCTGATTTCAGAAAGAAATGGTCTGCCTGCTGTCACCTGATCAGGTGATATCAATTGGAGACAGATTATCAGCCCAATCCTAACTTCCTTCCCATGTTTGACGTGTTTATTTATTTTATTTATTTACAATATTTTTACCCCGCCTTTCTCCCCAAAGGGACCCAAGGCGGCTTACAACAAAAAGAAAATACAGTGCAAAAAGTATAATACAAAAATAGTCACATTTTAAAACAGTACAAACAGTTAATGAAAATTAATTAAAAAAAACAGTATCTAAAAATCAGTTTAAAAAGATTACGATTAAAACAAGAACATAAAAACAGCAGCACCCCACCTGTACCAGCAGGATGTTAAAAGGCAAGGGCTCAGAAGGGTTGTGTTTACAGTCTATGTACAGTGTACAGTACATGATTGTTGATCTGTATGCATGTACAGTTAATTATTGATAGCATTTCTACGACGAGGCTCCCTGAGTGACTTACAATCAATGGGATATCAACACACAAAGTGTGTGTGTGTGTGGGGCGGGGTTGAGTGTGTGTGGTGGGGGTTTATGCCTCAATGACTTCTTCCTTTCTCCCACAAGGTCGCGAGTGGTTCTGTGGCTATTGTGAGAGGGGAGGGTTCCCAGTTAGATTGAAAGGTATGAGCACATGGTGATAGTGCTAACCTTCCCTCCTTTTAAATCTCCTCCTCATTGGCCGCTCACTGGTGACTGTGAGGGAGGAGGGGCCAACTCCGTTTATAAGGTCCTAGCATGTGGAGATGGTGAAGGAACTGGCTTTTCCTCTCTTTTTCACTTCTTCTCTTATGTTCACTGGGTGTCCAGCTGGGCACGCATTCTGCACTCTACATTTTTGAAGGTTCCAGTCCACTCCCCACCTTGACTTCTACAATTAATGTGTGTACAGCCAGCCATTCACACAGAAATGCATGCATGCACATACAGACACTCGTACATGCGCACAATGTAACATGCACATAGCCCCATTTTCTTTTAATTGCAAGTTGTTTGTGAAAATCAGATGCTCAGGTATGCATCATTTTGTGTCATTTACAAATGCATACATATATATGACTAAACAGCAGAGACAAACCCAGGTACATGTAAATGTGTTTGCTCCCATTCATTCCTTATTACCCTCACATCTCATTCCTCCCTTGTCTTTGTTACCTGTTCCCCTCAATTCTCCTTTGCTCTCCTCCCACTGTTGGAATTTAGTCTGTAAGCTCCTTGGAATCAGGGACCTACCACCTTGGCTCATTTTGCCCGATGTACTAACAATGCTATAGAAACCATAGTTGCAACAAAAAACAATGAACAAGCATTCTGTGCCTTTCAAAATCCTAGAATTATGCTCTAGGAACCTTATGTATCTGCAGTACACTGCACAAACCCATATCCTGGCTCCCGATATTGTCACTGTTCTAAGCACTACCAGCTATCGTCAAACACATTCTTGCCGCTCCTACATTTTACTTATTTGCAGGGAAAGCCTTTTACAGACCCTCCGCACTCTGGCACATAGTCTTGATATGAACCTTGGGGCATCAGCATCATGATATTGTTTAACACTCTCCAGGCAGTGGCTGACTGAAGCCAGCACTAATAGGGTGTTCTTTCTATGTTAACGACTCTGTTAATGGTGACCCATTACACTGTAATATGCATCTATCTATCTTATACCTATCACCATGGTATCTAGTATTACAGGAAGTAATATATCAAATTCATTGAAAAACAGAGTACCACTGCTGGCTGAATACAAACGGCATAAATTAATTTTCAGCTCTTCCGAGGATAAAGCCTTTCTTTCTTTCTTTCTTTCTTTCTTTCTTTCTTTCTTTCTTTCTTTCTTTCTTTCTTTCTTTCTTTCTTTCTTTCTTTCTTTCTTTCTTTCTTTCTTTCTTTCTTTCTTTCTTTCTACATTAAGAGAATTAATGCAACTGATGAGGTTGAATCTAATCTGCTGTGCCACCATGTTGGCTTGTCCAAACCATCCCCATGTCTTCCGAATTCCTCAGTCTGGAATGACACGGCGGTGCATGTAAAACTTGTCAAGCCTCTTCTGAAATTAGGCAACAAGCAGCTCCGGAGGATGTGACATTTTTCTGCTTCGCCAGTTTCATAAGAATGCTACTAAATGGCTTTTCACTTTCTCCAGAAGCACTACACACTTCACAGACTGGATGTTGCATGGGAGTTGCCTCAAGGGGGGGGGTCCTGCTTTCCGGGGGTACTATTAAACAATGTGATGGAGTAAAGAGGGATAGGGAGAAGAATACTCGGTCCAAAAGGCATACTGGATGTGAAAATTAACATCCCTATGATTTCACATTCCTCCAGGGAATCCATAGATTGGTGAACGTTGCATATTCTTGTAAACTTCCTGTTGTTTCATTTAAGCAGATTTTGCACAGGACTGCAAACTGGCAGGAGGCAACTGGAGAGGATTTGGATGAGATGCTGATTCCTCATAAAGCTTTTGTTCATTGTTAGCCTCCATTAAACACGAAAGGTGTCCAGTAATTTGCTATGCTCGGGAGAAAGGAAAACTCACGTTTCCTGGCAATGCCTGTGTTCTCAGATTGAATCATAATAACTAGATGCTGAAAGTCAAACTATACTTCAGTCTGTAAAAACATTCATTGACTTTGGATGGATGGCTGAATTTTCCCAGATAATATATCTGAAACAGGTCAAGCTGCAAGCCCCGGCAATGACAAAAACCATTGCTCTGCCTTCCCAGCATTGTGCTAACCACTGGCATTGCAATGAAACAGGTTTTGCTCATGCCCTAGCTTCAAAACAGAGGCAAAAATGGGCACCTCCCCCTTGCACTTTGATTTAGAAGTCCCATTATTTTGAACAACTAAAGCTGATGTGTCCATTATTTGATGAGCGGGTTTAATGAAGGGAAACAAATGTGATTCTCTTTTCTTTTTTTAGGATTACATTTTTTTTAACAGTGCAATGAAGATATTCGAGCATTTGTCTCGAGTTACGGAACTATTTATCTTTCTAATAATTACCCAGCCAGCAGTAGGACAGTGGGTTGTGTGTTGTTTTTTCTAATTTAGATTTTGAAACAGTCCAGAATGATCCTGTCAAGAAATTGCTCATAATTCATTCCTACATTCTGAAAATGCTGCATAATTGGAACTGAACTGCACAAATATCCCAGGGTGATATCAACATTATAACATTTTGTCATTGTTATGATAAGTGATTGTGTGTAAACAGTTCTTGTCAAATAATCTGCTTGTGTAAGGCACTGGGCGTAGGGTGTTTTATTTATTTGTTTTAAAAGATTTCTTTACTCCTGCCTTTCCTGATCAAAATGGAAAGTTCAAGATAGCTTACAGAATATGGAACAGGAACAGTCAGTTTTCATGCTGGAAGGGAGACCAGGAAGTCACTGATAAGCTGTCATGACCCTCGGTGGCAGAGAGGAGTCGCTGTTGCGTGGTGCGGTGAGAGAACAGACTGGAATGCTGAGACTGTCAGTGACAGAGCGATGACAACTGGAAAAATGTTTCCCTGTTCAGCATGATCTGTGGCGTCCTGCAGAGAGCTCGAGGCTTGTGTTCAGCAGCTAGTGAAGATGACTACACCATGGAGGAAACCAGCTGGAATTGTAGGGTTCTATACAGAACAATATTGTAAAGATCCTTATCGGATCTAGATAAGCCTGCCTATGTAAACCGCCTTGAATAACATCTGAAGAGCAATCTGAGGATAAGGCGGTATATAAATAAATAAATAAATATAGCAAATCAATGCAAAAACAAGACAACTAGTTTCTGTGCAAGTGGAACAGCACTTCTGCTCATTCAAGGGGGCAGGATTTCCATCAGCTCCCTCTATTGGCAGCCCCTCACACCATACTTTATATTCCTCAAGGTCTCCTTAGCCTTTGGGTGATGTTTTTGAGGGGTGCTGGGAGCTTCAGCATGGAGGAAGGGGTAGGAAAACCCCATTCTAGCAGTGGCCACTTGTAGTTCACTGAATCCAAGCCACTGTATTTCTAGAACGACTCTTAGAGATAATAGTTCCTTAAAAGCAGCAGCGTAACGTCCTCTGTCGGCGCCTGGTTCAGGGGAGGAATTTTCTGCCCTAGATAAAGATCGGCCCGGCCATAGGACGGGCCGTGCTCCGGAGGAGGGCACTTTCGCGCTCTGTGGGGGCGCTTTCGCGCTCCGGGGGGGGCGACCCGGTGGGACCCTGCACCGGGCACCTCCCCCAGCGCGGACCTGGCCGGCTTCGCTTACCTCCATTCTCCACTTACCTCCAGTTCAAGCGCCTGCAGCCGGCAGGCCAGGCGCATCGGAAGTGACGACGTGTGCTCCCTCTTTCCATTCCCCGCCTCTGGGACTCGCGCAGCCAGAAGACAAGCTCAAGTGAGTGTGTTTGTGTTCTGTGTGCCGGCTGGGTGCCCCCTCCTTCTTCCCTGCTCCCTCCTTCAATTTTTACCGCCTCGAGTCCGACTCGGAGACTCGAGTCTGAGTAGGACTCGAGTCCGGCGCCGCCCCCGCAGTGGTGGGCGCCTGGTTCAGCTGAACCACGCGCTCCACCCTAGTTACACTACAGCTTAAGAGTGCTGTCTAGGCTGCTGTCCGTGCTGATTTGCACTCAATCAGCTGACCCCAAGAATCAGCCTTGCACCACCAAGCCTTGTATAGCCGTAGCCCAGTGTTTCCCAAACGTATTCGACCTGCGGCTCCCTTGACCATTGGCGACCATTGGTCACGGCTCCCCATTACATTATGTTGATGCCTGCTAATTGGCATTGCACTGTTTTCCAAGAGGATTCTGTGGCACTCTGCGGCTCCCCTGGCTGGTTTCCACCACTCCCCTAGGAGTTGCGTCTCCCAGTTTGGGAACCACTGCCCTAGCCTCAGAGCCTGATCTTCACTCTGAGCAACTTATCTCCAGGAGAGGATCCTGTCTGGTTAAGCATTTGGTCCTTTCCCCGACACTGCTGGTTTTGGAACATGACAGGTTTCTCTTGGACAATATTATCTAAAGTTGAGCGAAAACTTTCATGGCACGATACAATCTTGAAAACAGGGGATTTATGGGTATAAAAGCCATGTAAAAATAGTATATAGCCAGTAAAATGCTAGTCTGTACCTAGAAAATGTCCTGAGGACAGGACGAAACGTAGGTGTATGTTATTAGCCTGTGATTTTAAGAAATTATCCTGTGGTTCTAACTTTCTAACTTTTATAGTTGTTTTGGAATCCCTGGATATCTGTGTTTTAACTTGTTCTTAGTTGCATTTTACTGGCTATATACTATTTTTACATGGCTTTTATACCCATAAATCCCCTGTCTTGCAAGACAATATTATCTGCTTCTCACCTTCAATTGCTATTCATGGGATATGACCCTTGCCTGGTCTGGACTATGTTTCTCACCTCTTGTCCCATTGGGCTGTTAGTCACCTTCCCCTGGAACGTGAAAGCTGATTGTCGATGTTCCGACCTCAGCTGGACCTTGACAGCTTGGCATATTGTGGCATGGAAATTACTGAGTTGCTATAGAGAAATGTATTAGTATAATTACATAGGGTTAAAACCCAATGAAATATGGCTGGCATGCTCGTAGTCCCTGTTCACCCAAAGGTGACTACGATGATCAGACCGGGTAGAAAAAGAATATTATTGTTAAAAAGAAATTGGTGGCGTCGCTACTCGTTGCAAACTTTGTTGAAAATAAGAAGAAATCCAAGCTCTGAAAGCTTTTCTTGATTCATGTATTATGAGCTACCCTCTATGAATATGCATAAGGTTACCTCTTTTGAACTTCCTTGAAACAAATTCTCATAAATAAACAAGGAACGCACAGTACCAACTGACAGAGTCACTTAGACTAAATGCATTGTGCTAATGGAGTGAAAAGAATAAAAAATTTCAAGGGCTCCCACTCTCAATTTTAATAAATTTCATGGAAATCGGATCAAGTCCTAATTGCTAATTCATCTGAAATTATTAAAAAGAGATTTCAATTACATCCCACCATTGAATTTTGATGTACCAAATTAAATTAGGACACTAGATTATATCTTTTTCTTTAATCCAGACCCATTTAAAAGCCTTTTTCTGTAAATTCTGAAAAAGAACTTTTGTGTTCAGTTATGTTGTAAAAAAGAAATCCAACATTAGTAAGAAATAGTAGGTTAAATCTCTTACTGAAGATTTTTAATGACATTTCAGTGTTCCTCTTATAATTACTCTTCATCTAAGATATCCCATAATGATGTTGGACATTCTTGGTTCAGGCTCACTGGCTTGCTTCATTAGCATGTCATTCCCATTCCACATCATAAGATTTAATTGTAATGCCGAATATGTGCAGCTCTCCACAGAAGTCTAATCAAAGTGGATTCACTTGTATTATTAATATCAAAAATCAGTCCACTTGCTATTTTTATAAATAAAAGAATCCAGATACATAAATCAACTGTCATTTATTAGCATGTTACTGGCATATCTGCCAGACATATGAGAAGCCCTATCACAGTTCCTTAGGATTATTTTCATCAAGATTAAAACCCTTCTACATTAAATATACATACTAATTCCTCCATAAAGTAATCAGATTACAGTTCAGGTGACATTGTGTGCGGGAATTCAAATGATTTGCAGTAATGAGCTGGAAAGGTGTAGTTGGAGACAGAGGAAGAAAGAGGAAGGAGAGGGAGAAGAATTTGCTTTTAAAATTGCCCTTGTTACAGCTCGCATTTTATTGTTATTGTTACTCCTTTGCTCTTTTCTTGCTAAGTAACAGGTCTTACAGTTGTCAACAGATACTTGACAAATGAAAGTGTCGGTGGTCGTTTTGAAAGACTGCTTACTGCTGGCGGAAATCTTCTCCTGCTTTCCAGAGAGCAGTTTCAGGGAGAATCACAGCAGCCATTCCTTCATGCTTCTTAATGCTCATATGTGTAGATGTAAATATATATTCATTTGATTGTGTTATACATTGTACTACCTCCAGGCCATCCCCCTATGCTCTCATTTCCTCCTTTGATGTGAGGGTGAAATATTTATATTTGTGTCTGCATGTTTCATATGTATTTAGGAGATGAAATGGGATAGTTGGGGGGAGAACGAGAAGAATGCACTAAGGGCAAAATACAATCACAACCATATATATGCTTGCCATACTCTCCTATGGCCCTGGATGGCCCTGGATTAGGTCACCGAGAGACGGAGACTAGACTAATTTCATGCTGTGTATATTCACACCGAATATGTGACACACACATATCGAGATCTCGTTTTAATAGCAGAAAAGTATTACCTGGCTGCCATTTTAACACATCTTTTTCTATTTTAACCTATTTTTAATTATTTCCTCCCTATTTTGCTACTAGATCATCTAGTGTAGTGTAGTAGCTAAGCGACTGAGCTGCAAATCCAGATGTCCCTGTTTCAAATCTCACCTCTGCCATGAATTCTCACTAGGTGGTCTTAGGCCAGCCACCCGCTCTCAGCCTCAACTCCCCAATGGCAATATAGGGATCATGATGCTTCCTTCACAGGGTTGCTGTAATGAATGCATTGCGATAGTACATGTGAAGCGCTTTGCACACTCAGAGAGCGCTATGTCAATGTTAAGTATTCTTACTATTATTTTCTATTTCGTTCAACTTCAAAATGGTGTTTATTATTGGAAGTCACCTATAAAGAGCCAGGATTGGGTTTGTTCTTGGTAGGCTGACTGGGTTTTGTTTGTTTGTTTGTTTGTTTGTTTTGTGTGATCAAAACAAAAAAAATATGTCCAATTATTTGTTGTTAATTTTAAGTTGCATGATGAACCTCTACGTTGTCTAGCAGTCATTCCATTTTCAATTCATAGGAGGTCATACCATCATTTGAAAAAAAGAAAACGTGCACGTCCACACACAAAAATCAGTCAACAATTTTGGATGAGGAAGATTAATTTGAGATGCCCATTTTCATGTTAAATCTCTTTGTTAATACTTTTGACCAACTTTCCTTTCAAGTACCAATTACTGTAAACCTAGTGTTAAAGGCTTAAGTGGCTGCTAATATCATACAGAATAACTTGAGTAGCTCATCAGAATGGAAATGATCTTTATCTTAACATGCAGCTATTCATCAGTCATCCTCACTACAATGCAGGCTCCATAGTTACTAGTTGTAAAATGATATTTTTGCATAGATGACTGGAGTTATTCATCAGAAGACCACATGAATTTCCTTACAATGAAATCAGATTCCGTACAGTCCCTTGACCTGGCCTCCTAGATGAATCCACATCATTGTAGAACATGCAATTTGCTCTTTATTAAGATTGCAACAATAGTAGTCCTTTTAAAATTTTGTTTACGTTGAAAAAGCCTATTTTTTCAGATTTTTTCAACACTCCTCTTTTTTTAAGTTTGCTTTCACTTTTGCCAGTGGTATGAAATCTACGACACAGCACTCATACAATCTTATCATTGGAGGTAGGAGAAAATGGTTTGTTTTTTATTTATTTATTTTTTGCAGATTTCAGTGTGTACCCAAAATGAAATAGCAGGAAGTGATGTTGTATGTCTTTATTCCGAATTTTCCCCATTTTTTATCAATTGTAACTGCTTTAAAAGTGTACTAGATAGGTGATTTAGGTTGTACAGTGTCAGCAGATGAAGAATGATGCAAAATTACATGGTATTTTATTCCTTTCTATTTTTCACAGATTTTTTTTTTTAGCAGAAAGTGGTGTTATGTGTTTTTATTTCAATATCACCATTTTATCCTGCCCCTATTTATCATGCTTTGGGTCAGTATGCAGTGGTGTGGCAAACACAGGGATTGGCCATGTTGGGCACTAAACAAGGGCCCATCCAGCCAGGTCAACCCCCTGAACTGCCCAGTCCAGGTCAGTTACTGCAGATTCCCCCCATTTACCAATAAGAAGGTTGGGAAGAGCCACCACTGAAGAACTGGGTTCTTTGTCCTAGAGCCTCCAGCAATCTGGCGCAGGCACTGTGCAGGGGTATCTGATTTGTTGATTGTATCCAAATCAGAAGCATCATCGGGGTAGGGGCGGGGGCGCTGTGGGCCCCAAGGCGTCGGAGTTACCTCCAGGACGCATTCACTCCGCCGCAGCTCCCGTCATTGTCCTGTCGTCCTGGAGCTGTCCCGTCTTGGTTTTGGGACCTCCCACCCGCCCTGGTGCCAAAAAGGTAAGCAAAATGGCGGCGGGGGGTGTAACAGGAGCCGCGCGTGCGAAACTGATGACTTGTGGCATCACATTGGGGCGTTGCGTTGGCAGCGCCCCACGTGGGGGCGTAGCTTCATTTCTGATCCAAATTATTTTAAAAATGACATTTTGTGACATTACATGCTGCAGTGCAACATTGTTCCATTTGCTACATTGTATCTGATGGGGTGGAGCTGTGGGGGCTCAGTGGTTAAGACGCTGAACTGCAGATTGGAAGGTAGGCAGGACAGCAATTCGAGACCCGCGTGCCACGTGACAGTGTGAGCTACCGTCTTTGGCCCCAGCTCCTGCCAACCTAGCTGTTCGACAGCAAGAGATTGCAAGTAGATTAATAGGTAGCGCCTCGGCGGGAAGGTAACAGCGTTCCGTGCGCCCCAGGCCCGGCCGACCAATCCCACCCCCCAGAATGCCCAGTTCTGCTCTTCCCCCACCCCTCTGCCTCACTGCAGGCACCTACCTCTTCACCACAGTGGCCATCTGTCCCACAGTGCTGGCAGAGCGGTGCAGGCCTCTCCGCCAGTCTCTGGGTGCTGCAAACGTGCTTTCCGGCACATTTGTGACACCTTAGACCAGCGGAGCGATCGCTCCGCTGGTCCAAAAGTAGACAGGATTGCATTGTAAGTTGCTGCTGTTCCCATTTATGGATGTGAAACAGGCTAACAGTGAGTAGTTTGCCTAGTGAAATCCAGCAAATTCTTGTTAAGCTAAAATCTGAATGCAGGTTTCCTGAACTTCAAAAACTAGACAAGTCTGGACAATGAGCTCATATATGACAGGAAAAGACACAATATTGTGAAAGACATTGAGATATGAAAATAATTTGAACCATCACATCCGATGGACTTAAATAGAACTTAACTATGTCTATGGCCACAATCCATCAAAGGGTTGTGTATACTTAAACACATTGATGATAATGTACACTTCGTGTTCAATTGTGGCCTAGTTTTGTACTCAAGTAGGGATTCCTGAATACAAAATTTGTGCACACCCCAGTACATGCAGAACACAATCATTTTGGGGCACTAAGGAGCAGCAAATTCAGACACTGGCCTAGGCACCAGGTCCTTTAGGGGTCCCCCTAGGTCTGCCTGCCCACAGTGCATATCATAGAGGTGTTACTAGGGGAAGGGGCACTGGCATTGCTAGAGGAGGGGTGGAACGATAAGTGTTGCACAGCGGTAACCCCTCCATTCCATGGTAGCCCCACCCACTCGCCATCAGAACCAGTCTGAGCGGCAAAGGCAATGGTCAGGGAGTATCCTGCGTGTTGCCTTCACTGCTTGACTGGTTCTGACAGTGAGTGGGCGGGGCCACCATGGAACGGAGCGGTTACCGCTGTGCAACACTTACCGTTCCGGCCCACCTCTAGCAACGCCAGTGGGAAGGGGACCACAAAAAGCATTTCCCAGTGACCCACCAAAACATGACTCTGCTTCTACTTTTTAAATAGGAGCAGTGCCCTAAGCCTTTCCTAGTAGCACTTCCCAATTATTTGAAAGGAAGTGTGCCAAATTTGGCATGTATGTGCCATTGACAGGATGTGTGTATTTCACACCCCAGTCTCGGCAAGAGTACAAACTGTAGGATATTGTAGGACTAGGGTTGGTGACAACTAGGGCAAGATCTCATGGTGTCACCCCCATGGACCTCCTCCCATATCAGACCACACGATGTGGAGGCCTCCTGGGAAATGTGATCTCCATGCAAGTCACGGTGGAGATCAGGAAAAGCTAATTTTGTACCAGTGGTGCATTTTCGCACCACCAGTAACAAATAGAATAGAAATTCATTTGGTGTCACCCCTTCCTGGGGTGACATCTGGGGTGGTGTGCCCCCCGCCCCCCCTAGTGACACTCCTGATTGTATCTCAGAAGGATAAAGGTTAGGGCTGCAATTCAAATTTGTTGTAAAAAGGAATATTTGTGCCCCCATTTGTACTTGCATGTTTAAAAATGTCAGGTAAAAATAAAAGTCAAGCAGTCCTATTTGCTTGCTTTCCTAACTGATATGGCAGAACCCAAATTATGGTTCCAAAAATAGCCATTGTTCCTGATTATCCACATTCTGTTTGTGTCCCTTAAGCAATTTTCTCACTACTGTGGTATCATGTACTCAGAGGGCAGTCCACCAAGAACCAGTGAAATGAAAAGTAGTTTGTAAGTACCTTATTGACTTGAATACTATACATTTTTTTGTTCTTTGGGTTACAATTGCTTTCTTCAGCTTAGCAAAGCAGGAGCCAGACTTATAGTTTGCACATATCTGCTTTGGTGGGGTGAGTAGCAATTGCCCTGGGCAAGCATTTGAATGGCTGGTGATAATGATCATTTCTTGGCTGCCTTGTGAGGCTTCTTGCTTTAAAAGCAGGATAAAAATTCCTCAAATGAGTAAATAAACGCCTAAGCTTGCCCATTGGCTATCTGCTTGTGACTCTCTTGGAAGTGCCTTAACAATGCTCTTGGTTTCATCATCACAGTGGTTTTTTTCCCTACTGTAAACTGAATTGTTTTGTTCTTGTTTTGCTTTTTGCCAGAGGTTAGCAGCTAGACAGCCTCAATCGCTGTTTCCTTCTACTACACTGTGCTTTCTTCCTTACTCATACCTAGCGACAACACCAGCAGTAGGAGAGAGTTTGTGTGTAGGAGTGGGCGATTACCTTGCAGTGCTTCTCTGTAGGCTGATATATATAAAGGTAGCTTTTGCATACCAGAAATAAACTGGAGCTCCCATCCTTTGATAAGCAAATAGCAAGAATCACAGCCAATTACAATGTAACCAATAGTAGGGTGGTTTGCATGGAATTCCAGGTAGCTTTAGTTTATGCCATTTCCGATAACGATTTAGAAATGACTCAGAATGGCAAAGTGAAGCATGCCCATGCAAATCACTCTCATATTTGTGGTTATCCTGCCCTTTCATGACTTATTAAATGTTTACTTTGTTTCTATTGCTGGTAGCAATGAAATTGCTTAGATCTACTCCAGATATTAATGTCAGTGGTGAAAAGATATGACTGAAGGCCATGATTAATGAAATGGTCATGTAAATAGATTTTAAGCCTGCATGGCAGATATATATATATATAAATAGCATTAAATGCATTCTTGGCAATCATTGAGCTTTTGGACTTTTATTAGGTATGGTGGAACAGCCCGATATGTAGTTATTAGAACTGGAGACTGAAATACATCCAAAGTCTTTAAAGAAATACACCCTGGAGTCAAAGGCTGTAGTTTTTCACCCAGTTACTCATGCATAAGTTTTGTTGAAATCAGTGGACTTAGCCGTGCAGAACTAATAGCAGAATCACACCTTTAAAAAAAAATGAATTAGAGAATCATAGGTCTGGAAGGAGCCAGAAGGTATGTCATCTATCAGGAGTCCAGTGAGTCCACCACACACCAGCCCCCTGGATTAAGCCGTGCAATCCAGACTGTTGTGTGCCTCAGACAGAAGGTAGGAGAGAACAAGGTGTTTACACCAATGTACCTGAAAAGCCGGTAGCACCAGATTATTTACAGCGCAATCCTGTGTAAGAATCCAGCCGGCGGCCCAGGGCTGCCCGCCGGATTCTTTTCCGAGCTTGCCTGTCGACTGGCGGGCCGGAGGTCTACTCAGGGAAGGGTATAAACCGGGACCAGCCCGATAGGCGTCCTCGGATTTCCACCAGCTAAATAACTGGCGGAAGTCGGAGGAGGCCATGTAATGGCCTAGCCACCTGGCGGGGACAAGGATATGGCGGGCGCCATCCCCCCCCGGGCCAGCTAGACCAATGGTCCCCCTCCCTCACCCGACGGACCACCCACGCAGCTGCCAGGGGAGCGCTTACCTTCCTCTGGCGGCCGCTTGCCTGGTCCAGCGACGGAGTGAGGGAGGCAGGCCTTGCTTTACGGCACGTTCGCGACATCTTGAAACGGTGGAGAGTGCTCACTCCGCCGTTCCTGTGCTCTGGAGGATTGTGCCCTTAGACAAGTTGCTCAAGCTATGGAATTACAAGACCTGGGCACAATGATGCCAAGCTAAAACGAATATATTGCATTGTACCTGGGGCTCCCAGTGTTCTCCCATCCAAGAGAGCACCAGTTTATGAATGGCTACTATTCATGATGGCTATCTGCTACCTTTAGGTTCAGAAGCAGTACTTCTCAGCAAGAATACCAGTTGCTGGGAAACAGCAGCAAGAGAGGGCCATTTGTCTACATGTCCCGCTTCTGGTTTCCACAGAGGAATGTGGTTGGGCATTGTGGGAAAGAGGATGCTGGATTAACCTTTGTTCTAATCCTGCAAGGACCTTCTTATCAGACTGGCCAAGTCCATACCCGTTTAACTTCAGAAGTACTGTAGCATCTTTGCCTCTCCCAAATGGTTCCCTGCAGAGTACAGAACCCTTGTCCCTTGTGCTAAAGTATATATCTTGTGAAGTACTCAGAACCTGCTGTTGTCAAACACAAAATGTTGGGTTTGGTGAATGAGCTAAAATGACTCTCACTACATATGTTTCCTTTCATTAAAGCTTATATACCGTATTGTCCCTAGTATAAGCCACACCTGATTATAAGTCGCACTCTTAAAGTTTGGTGCTATTAAAAAAAACTTTAATTAAATCACTGGCATTAAATATATGCCAGTGATTTAAACAGTGCAATCTTGTGCATGTCTACTCAGAAGCAAGTCCTACTGTTCTCAATGGCGCTTACTCTCAGAAAAGTGTGCACAGGATTGCAGCCTAAACCATTCATTGCCTGGGGAGGGGGGATGAAAGTGTATGTGATCTTGCTTTACAAGAGGATACAAAACCCAGCAGAGCAGAGAATGAAAATTAACAACTTATTGCAGCCCGGAAAGGGTTACAGCCTCTACAGGGGAGCTTGTTTTTACAGAGGAAAATAAGCCCTGCCTGCAGGGCAGAGAAGGACGGAGCTGAAAAGCAGGCGCTACAAAGATCTAACAACTTACAGTATTGCAGCCTGGAAAGGGTTGCAGCCTGGAAAGGGTTACAGGGGAGAGCTGTGTGTGCGCACTCGCTGCATCTCTGCAAAGACTTCTCAGCCATCAGCAGCCATAGATACCGTAATCACCCGATAATCACTTCAATTACCTGCTTTGAAGAGGACGAGTCTCCTCTTAGCCTCGGCTTCTTCCAGCAATGTCTCATGCTGTTCTCACCATTTTACGGTATTTTATTTTTTATTTTTGCAACGGTGCGAGTATACAACGCACCCCTAGTTTAAAAAGTTAAATTAGGGGGGGGGGAAAGTGCATTTTATACTCGGGACAATACGGGTACTACTGCTGACTTACAAAATGTGAAAGATATTCCTCAATGATGTGCTACATGGTCAATATTTTATTTCTGTTAATTCGATTTGCTTCAAGACGTGAAGGAGACGTGCATCTAAACACGTGTACTTGGTGCTAGGTGCTTGTCTGAAGATCAAAGGGCCAGACCAGTAATGTGTTTGTTTATAGGACTGATGGCAAAAGGCCACAGATCCAAAGGCCACACTTTTCATTTGAATCATATAATACCCCCCTAATTAATCTATGGAGCCTAATGCTTCAAATTTGAATAGAGACCTCTTTGCTCCTTAAATGTAAATGGAGTTTTCAAGACTCTAAAATGCAAGTGAAGCCTTCCAGCTCCATGTCCAGCTGGGACAGCATAATTGGTGTCTTGTGACCATAGTCACCTCCCTGGACTCCTGAGCATGGGAAAAACAACTTTTGTAAAACGAAGGAAAATCTTCAATGCAGTGTTGTTGGAGGCTCAAGATCAGCCTCAGGTGGCCCCCTTTCCCAAACAATGTCCCTTGAGTGATCCAGCAAATCTTCTGAATAAGGACAGTGGTCCCTTATCCCTTGGCTGTGGTCATCTCCTTGAAGAGGCTAGGAGCATCTGTCAAGAGTGCTTGTTCAGCGGGAGAAACTAGTTCTCGCACTGCAAGTGGGTGAAGTGCTTTCATGTCCTCGTGCTAGGCTCACCCCCTTGCCTACTGCCCTTGATTCAGGCTACAAAGAGCCTTCCCCATTTGCAGCCTTTTGCCATGGTCTGAACCATTCTCACCTAAACCATTCTCATCCTCATGGATCTCCCCCTTATTCCTCCTATCTGAACCTCAAAAGCTTCTCTTCCTTCTCCCAGATTCATCTGGGAAGCCTTGCTAATATGTCCTTTCTCTCCCCATCCCCCCCCCCCCAGTTTTCTCTGTCCATTCCTCCTTCTGGCTTTCCTCTCTCTTCCCATCTCCTTCCCCCTCCTCCTTTATCTTTAGGGCTCCCTTGGTGCATTAATGTGAGCTGTCAGTTCTCTCTGTCTAAAATAATAGTGAGTGAGTTAGTTCAGTTTGGCCCAGTTTGAACCCCCTCTTTGGTTTTTTGAGCACTTCTAGTAGATGTTGTGCACTGTCACACTTGTCGCGGTTTTCCTTTCACTGCCAAATTATACAGTCATGCTGTTGACCATTAACCTGGGTCCATGCACAACATTGTTTTTCCCCTGTGTGTGCATTACTTGTGTTTTAAAAAGCACTACTGGTAACAGACGTTCGGACAAATGCCTAGCATTGTTTCTCCTCTCTGCAGATGATGATGATGATGATGATGATGATTTATGTACTGCTTTTCAACAACAAAAAAGGTTCACAAAGCAGTTTACAGAGAAATTCAACTAACTAGATGGTCCCCTGTCCCAAACAAAAGGGCTCACAATCTAAAAAGATGCAGAAAAAACACCAGCAAACAGCCACAAGAAAGACACTGTGCCGGGATGAAGAGGGACAGTTACTCTCCTCCTGCTAAATGGGAAAAACACCACTTGAAAAAGTGCCTCTTTGCCCAGTTAGCAGGGATATGCCATACCTTGGGACTAGCATATGGAAAATAGTCAATGGCAGTTCAACGCAGCAATGAAGTTGGAGATATACCTACCCGTATATTCAAATGCTCTGAAAAGGACGTCAATAAATTGTCACTCCGTGTCACCCTTTTAGATTATCTGAGTGAGTCTCCATTCGGTGATCTGTTCCCAACATAAAGATTCTGCACTGTAGGTCAGGTTGGAGTGCATGGGAATGACCCTGGTGAGTATATGATGCTTATTTCTCTCCTTCATTATGCTGATGATTGAGACTGAACTCTTTTAAAGACCACTGGGACCTGGGGAGATGAGACTTCATTAAGATGCACAATATGCATCGTTCAAAGAAGCGCATAAGAAACTGAAATGAAAGTGCATGTGTATTAGGTTGATGCTTTAACTGGCGGAGATACTGCTGGTTCACAATGGTTACCAGGATCTTGAGACATATGCTTTCCCTCCTCAAAGGGTATAACATTCCCTTAGGGTGCACCTAAAATGCAGAAGCCCACTCCTCTTGCTGCCAGCTAGAAAAACATGAACATGCAAGCAGATGCTTTCAGGCCATGAACTATTTCCTGGAGACATTTCTGTAATGATAGCATGACTTCAGGAGGCGTTTGAGTGGAAAAAACCCCATCTTCCCTTGTGTGGGTTGGAGAAAATGAGCAGATTCTAGAAATCAGTCCATCCAGCCTTAGGCCTAATTCTCACATACAGGAAATAAAGTGAGCAGGCTGTGTCTGCTTTGCTTCACTTCAGACTGCAAGTGGGGGTTTCCATGACTGAGAGTTGAGAAGTTGGCCAACAGTTAGGTGCTAAGGGTCCACCTGGCCAGGCTGACCTCTGAACTTTCAAGTGCAAGGTACAGTGAGTGGTAGCACCCAATGTGCCATCGGGGGGGCACTATCAAAGGTCCAGTGCAGACGTTGCTCCAGAGCCCCTACCACCTGGCAACAGCACTGTCTGTCCACACAGCAGAATCCCTATAAATTGAAAGCTAGAAATATTAACAGTGTTTCCCAAACTTTTTCAACTGCAGATCCCTTGACCGTTGGCAACTATTGGCCGTGGCTTCCCATTGCATTATGTTGATGCCTGCCCTGTCAATTGGCATTGCACTGTTTCCCGAGAGGATTCTGTGGCACTCTGCAGCTTCCCTGGCAGGTTTCCGCGGCTCCCAGATTGGGAACCACTGCATTAGGGGAGAGGGTAGGTCAGAACCTTTCTCCTTAGTATCTCCTTCGTATCCAGTTTTCTATGTGCAAGACATTTTTTATTAATATGAAGATTATCATGTAAGCCCCTACCTGCAGTCTGAATACAGGTTTTCTTTTTTACCACTCATCTACTGTTTGTGAGATTCAGGGTTTTTTTTTTTTTAATGGAACTAGTTCTGATTTGATTTGTGGTTGATTGTTTGCCAGATGTGTTTGATTAAGCTATAACATTCATTTCTTTATAGGACCAGACATTCTATATTTCCTACATACCGGTATTTTTTGTTTGTTTGTTCTAGTTTTAATTACACCTTGGAACTGTAGATCTCATTTGGAGATATAAATAATAATAATAATAATAATAATAATAATAATAATAATAATAATTTCATGCATTGCAATGGCACAGTGATATACAGGTTTTCAGTTCTGCTCAATGTTCTACTGTAACTTTGTTTTGAATTAAAAACGAATCATTCTTCTGCAATCTTTGTGATGTATGGAAGCAACATATTTATGAAAAGCTGGGACATTTTATTGTCAGCATGTATACTCCAAATATCTCTACAGTATTCCTTGCTCAAAGTTGCAATATTTTGTGTAAGCAATCAAAGATACTTAAACCAGCTCGGTTACCAGAGGATTGGAAGCTGGCCAGTGAAATGCTAATGTTTAAAAAAGGAACCGGGGAGGATGATGGGAAATTCAGGAAGTCACAGGCTTATCTGCCTAACATCTGTCTCAGGTAAATTGGTAGAAAGCATGACTAAAGGTAGAATAATTGTTAAACATATATAAGAACAAAATTTACTAAGGAAGAATCCAATGTGAGTCTCTTCAAAGGGAATTCTTGCCTCAGTAACATTTCAAAAATCTTTGAGAGAGTCACCAAATGTATGGATAAGGGGTGATAGTAGGCACTTGGGTTTTCAAAAAGGTTTTGACAAAGATCCTTACCAAATGCTTCCAGGAAATCATAGCAGCCATGGGATAAGGGAAGCAGCACAGGTAGGAACAAATGGACAATATCATTTAATTTATAAATGATAAACATAAACAGCGCAATCCTATCCAGCTTACACCACCAGTGTAACCAGCAGAGGAGGGCAGGGTGGGAGGCTTTGGAGGAGAGGGGAGATTTAAATCTCCTTTGAATCCCCTTTCCATTCTGGGGTCTCCTGTTCTTGCTGCACTACTGGTTACACTGGTGGTGTAAGTTGGATAGGATTGCGCTGAAAGTCAGGCTCATTCATGAGGCTGACTGAGGCAATCGTTTCAGGCAGCAGGTTGGCTGGGGGCACCCACCTCTGCCTGCCCACTAGCCTCCTCTGCTTCTCCCCCCTCCTCCTGCTCTCTGGATTGTAAAAAGAAGGGCAATAATCTCTTGAGTTCCTGTTGGAACAAAATCGCCATTTCAGAAAGTAAAATAGGAAAAATTGCCTGATACTCTTGTACAGCCAATGTATTGTTCCAACACATCTTAAGTGGTGATTTTTATATTTAGCAGGGGAAGCGCAACTGTTCCTGTAGTAATAGTATAATGTCTTTTCCAGTTGTTGTATGGTGGTGTCCAGAGCCGCCCCTTTGGTAGGGCAATTGGGGTGGCTGCCCTGGGCCCCATGCTTTCATGACCAATATATGACCATAATGGGGAGGGCACACTGGTTGAGTTGCCCTGGGCCAACACACAGCCCGCGCCCTTCTAGGGATGGCTCTGGCAGTGTTTCTTGTCTCTTATGAGTGGGTGGTGTTTTTTTTTTAAAAGATTTTGAGTCCTTTTGGACAGAGAGCCATCTTTCCATTAATTTTTCTATATAAACTGCTTAGAACATTTTGTTGAGAAGTCGTATATAAATATGCTTATTAATTATTATTAATAATTATTATGAATAATTATTATTAATAATTATTATTAATAATAATTAAATGAAATTAAATAAATTAAAATAAAATAAAATAATTAAATAAAATTATTATTAATACTAATTAAATAAAATAATCAATTATTTTATTTTTCACATTTCTATACCACTCTTCCTCCAAGGAGCTCCCCCTCCTTTTATCCTCACAACAGTGTTATTAAGAGATGAATGTCAGGGAGAAGACCAGACTGTTACAAGGAGATTGCGGAAGAAAAGCATTTAGTCCATGATTTGGCAGGATGGGGGGGGGGGAGCCGCACCATCACTAAGGTAGTTCAGTGTTTCTCATGGCTTGTCAGCCTTACAGCCACTTAGCTAGAATAAACATACAAATTGTAATATGACTGCAGATAGGTTGAGAAGTGCCCAGAATGTTTGGAGTGATGCGTCAAGTGGAAAAACAAAATTCCTGCCCGTCACCACCCTTAATCTGTCTCTAGATTAATGGTCAGCCCATCACAAAATAAATATCCGAGTGTCAAAACAAGCTGAAAAAAAAAAGAATGCTCATCTCGGTAATCCCTAATGGGCAATATGTGGACAAGCTAGATACATGCCCTGCTTGCATGAATGAACATGCCTACTTACTGAGTTTTGATCTACCCAAATATTTCTAAATCTTCTGCCCAAATGATGGTTAGTTAAAGCCGAACGGATTTTTATGTAGTTTCAAACTGCAGAGCCTATTGAAAACTCATTATCTTCAAATAGGATTACACTCTGTTAATATGAGAGCATGCACATTATAATATCTCATAAAATCAAAAGTTCCAATTTGCTCACCATATGTAAATCCAATTCAAAACATTTCCATAACATACATCCGCTAGATGTTACACTATTTGTATGTCACTCTAGAATGGATTAACTGCATGACAGTCTAGTCTCAGTTTTTCTGCATTTGGTGTTTTTAAACAGTTTATATTTGTTATCATATCAAAGACAGGCTTGCAGTTTTCAAAAGGAAGAAGAGAACACAGCGCCCAAGGCTCTTCCAGCATTACATTTCTTATTCCATTTTATCTTTCTTGGTTTTGACTAATGTCAGTAACAGCTACTGGTAATAAACTGCTTGTTACAGCTTGCTCCTGCCTTCAAGCAGTGCCTTTGATACATTGTCAGCCAATTGGAAGCATTTCCTGATTACATTTCCAAATTGCTTGTTTATTGATCGAAAGTTAATAAAGCAAAAGACAACTTTATGGCTTAAATTAAATGAAAGTTTCCTTTGATGTTCAAATTATCCAATCAACCCATGTGCGGTGAAATGTAAGCATTTGAAAGTTTTATCTGGAGAAGAAGAAATGTGCTAGATAAAGGGATTCTAGCAAAGACACAGACACAGCATCCCAGTGCTAATGAAAAATAGTCTTTAGTATATAGAGATTTCACTTTCTTTCAGGCTAAGAGTAAATGGTACAGTTTTTTTTTTCCTTAGAAAAAACACAAGAGCAGGGGGGAATGCAAATACGCAAAATGCATGTTCTGGTCTGGCTAATCAGGACTGTAGTATAGTTGATTAGCAGCTATGAATAAAAATGCTCTCCAGTGTAATCCCAACAAGCTGATGGGTGAATGATGGTTTACTGAGTGGTAACTTACCAGGCATGTAATCATTTGGGCTGTGGTGGCTTAGTGGTTAAGATGCTGAACTGCAGACCAGAAGGTCAGTAGGACAGCAGTTCAAGACCCAAGTGCCATGTGACAGAGTAAGTTCCCATCTCCTGTCCCAGCTCCTGCCAACTGCTCCTGCAGTTCGAAAGCAATAAATTGCTAGTAGATAAATAGGTACTGCCTCGGCGTACACATGACCACAGAAGTGTCTTCGGACAGCGCTGGCTCTTTAGCCTTAGAAACGGAGATGAGCACCACACCCTAGAGTTGGACATGACTAGCTTTCGAGCAGGGGATACCATCTTTACCAACAACCATTTGGTAAGCCAATCCTCTGTACTGTCTTGTCAAGTGGTGAGGACAATTCTACCGTTTCCCAGCCAACCTGGATTTTTGATCAGGTGCAAAAATGTGGGAAGCTTGTCACTTAGCATGACAATACAGGTGCCTCATGACATGTATATGAAGGTGTGTATTGATTTGTTATCTCCTGGAATTCTATTGGACCACCTGTTTGAGAATCATACGTTGTTCTGAGATCTATTCAGATTCACAAAATATAGGTGTACGTCTGCTCAGTTTGGCAGTGCAAGTTACATGAAGGCTTTAAATTGGGGCACATTTTGCATCAACTTAAGGATCCCAACCAGGTAAGGTCCAGCTACAGGTGATTCAGATGACCAAGGTCATCACCTGTAGATTAAAGTGGCCAAACAAGCTCAGAATAACACTGCCGCAAAGGCCATGTTTTCAGTGTAATTTATATATGTTGCAATAGTATACTGTATATGTGTTATGCAGAGGCGAGGCTAGCGGTTATGCCGCCCGGAGCTAGGGGTGTTGGCCGCCCTGAGGGTGGCCAACACCCCCCTAGCTCCAGGCAGCATAACCGCCCTGCCCGCCCGACCCCCCGGGTGCCCGCCTCCCTCCCGACTTACTTCTCTGGGTCCGCACGACTCCAGAGGCCGGGAGGGAGCGTCCAATCATCATGCCAGCTCGGCCTATACTGCCCAGGCCTGAGCCGGCGATTTTGCACACGCGCACAACGCCGATACGTTGTACGCATGTGCAAAATCGCCGGCTCAGGCCTGGGCAGTATAGGCCGAGCCGGCATGATAGTCGGATGCTCTCTCCCGGCCTCCGGAGTCTCGCGGAGCCTCCGGGGGCCGGGTGGGCGGCCTCCCACTGCCCTGTCTCGCCCGCCGTGTAGCTGGAAATTCCAGCTACATGGCGGGCGAGACAGGGCGGGTGGGCGGAGGGCAGGCGGCAACTCAGGGTGGCGCGGCGTTCCGCCCCAGCCTGAGTTGCCGCCTGGAGCCATTGCTCCCTCCGCTCCACCCTAAATATGACTCTGGTGTTATGTACATTTAAGGCACAAATGACAGTAGGTTATGTTTAACTGAAAACTGGACAAATAAGAGTGGCAGATTTGATGTTACATCCATTCTATAGCTCAGTCTAAAAGCAAAATATTAGCAGCTTAATGCTGTGATTTAAATGCATATGACTAGGGTAATCTTGGAATATACACTTTCTGGGAAAGTGTATAATTATACCAAAGCTGAATACATTATGTGTTTTCTCAGCTTTATCCTCCACAGGAGCACACAGTTCAGACAAAAGGGGCAAGACTGACCAGAGAATAAAAGCATACAGCTTCAGGTAATTTTCCTAAATTCACTACTAATGGAACATTTAGAATATATGCCAAAATCATAAGACTAAAGTCTGTTGGGTGACAGGATAATAAATGTACATTTTTGCTGTACTGTATTCCAATGGCTTTTACAGGTTCAGCAAAACACATAATATTCCGTATGTTATATTCCTGTCTTCCTTCTAGCAAAACCACACATACATGATTGTGCGTCTGGTGAGGGAGTGGTTTAGGCAGGACCAGAATCATTTATTTTTAGGATCTTATGATAATGTTATGTCATTGGGAGTCAGAAATACCATAGTTTGCCGTGAGTTGGTGTGAGTTTGCTCTAGAGTTGTTGTGCATCCAAGGAGGCCCATTGGGGCCCGAGCCGTTTACACTGGGGGAAGGGGACGAATGTCCCCTTCTCCCGAGGTGAGCCTGGGTCACGCCTCCGCAGCCTACAATGGGCCTAGGATGCAGCAGCCACATTTTAGGCAGATTTGGGCTGCCCATGATGTTACATCACATATTTCACATACTTTAATGAAGTTGCATCACATACAAGTTTGAATAAAGTATCACCCTTTAAGAAATTCATGCTAGAATTTTGTGTTTTCCTTCCAGGGTCTCTGGCATAGTGCTAACCTTACCATTAGGCAGAATGAGGGGACCCACCTAAGGTAGCAGATTTAGGGTCAAATTGCATAATTAGAGCTGCCATGTGTGGTGTTTTTTTTTCTAAATAGCAATTGTGGGATATTGGTGGTGATGGTGATCAGGTCTGGGACCATGGCATGGCAGGAGGGGAATTTAACCTCTTCCTTCTGTGTTGCAGCCCCCCCAATCCCCCCAGTTGCTATTAACACTAGAAGAGAAGCACCAATAGGTGCCTATGAAAGATACCTGTGAGGGGACATCTGGAGAAAAGTGTCTGAGAGCATGGGTAAAGAGACTTATGTGGAAGAAGGTGGTTCATCAATTATCTTGGACCCAGACTGCTTAGTGATTTATTTATTTATTTATTTATTTACAGTATTTTTATCCCGCTTTTCTCCCCCGAAGGGACCCAAGGCGGCTTACAACAAAAAAGAAAATACAATACAAAAATAATCACATTTTAAAACAGTAAAATCAATTAATGAACATTAATAAAAACAATATCTAAAAATTGATTAAAAAGATCATAGCACAATTAAAACAGGAGCATAAAAACAGCAGCACCCCCATCTGTATCAGCGAGATGTTAAAAAAGGCAGGGGCTTAGAAGGCTTCTTTGAACAAGAAGGTTTTTAGGCCTCGCCGGAAAGTGTCCAAGGAGGGAGCAGTTCGTAAGTCAAAGGGGAGGGAATTCCATAAGGTTGGTGCCACTACTGAGAAGGCCCTGTTTCTGGCCGTCGCCCCTTGCCCCTCCCTGGGTGACGGCTCCCGCAAAAGGGCCTTCTCTGATGATCTAAGGAGATGAGCCGGACTATATAGAAGTAGGCAGTCTCTCAAATATCCTGGCCCCAAGCCGTATAGGGCTTTAAAGGTTAAAACCAGCACTTTGAATTGGTCCCGGAAACGAATCAGCAGCTGTCGGAGGAGCGGCCCGACGGAGTCGAACCGCCTACCTCCAGTGACCACACGGGCCGCCGCATTCTGCACGAATTGCAGTTTCCGAACCATCTTCAAGGACAGCCCCACATAGAGCGTGTTACAATAATCTAGTCACGATGTCACCGTGGCATGGATCACTGTGGTCAGTTCTGCACGATCCAAGTACGGTCGCAGCTGGCGCACCAGCCGAAGCTGGGCAAAGCCCCCCCCCCGGCCACAGCCGCCACCTGGGAATCCAGGAGCAGCTGCGGATCGAGGCGGACCCCCAAACCGCGGACCTGCTCCTTCAGAAGGAGTAGAACCTCCTTCAGAGCAGGACGATACTCTAGTACCTGCATCGTGGATTTCCGGGCCAGGAGAACCTCTGTCTTGTCCGGGTTTAGTTTCAGCTTATTAGCCCTCATCCAGGTCCCAACCGCCTCCAGGCAGCGCTCCAGAACCTCAACAGCCACCCTGGAATCAGGTGGAAAGGAGAGATGGAGCTGGGTGTCATCAGCATATTGATAGCACCCAACTCCAAATCCCCGGATGAACTCTCCCAGCGGTTTCAGGTAGATGTTAAATAGCATGGGGGACAAGATGGAACCCTGCGGCACCCCACACCTCAAGGGCCAGGATGCCGAATAGGCGTCCCCCAGCACCACCATCTGAGACCTATCTGCCAAGTAGGAGCGGAACCACCACAGAACGGTACCCCCGACCCCCAGCTCGGCCAGTTGGCCCAGAAGGACACCATGGTCGATGGTGTCGAAAGCCGCTGAGAGGTCCAGCAGAACCAACAGGGACGCACTCCCCCCCCCGTCCAGTCCTCGGCGTAGATCATCCACCAAGGCGACCAAGGCCGTTTCCGTCCCAAAGCCTGGCCTGAAACCAGACTGAAAGGGATCTAGATAATCCGCTTCATCCAAGACCCTCTGGAGTTGAGACGCCACCACCCGCTCAATTACCTTGCCCAAAAATGGGAGGTTTGAAACTGGCTGGTAGTTGTCCATTATTGTGGAATCAAGGGAGGGCTTCTTCAGAAGGGGTTGAACCACCGTCCGCCTCAAAGTGAGCGGCAGCACCCCCTCCCTCAAAGAAGAGTTGACCACCCTCCCCGTCCACTTGGCCAGCCCCTCCTGGGCAGATCTGATTAGCCAAGCTGGGCAAGGGTCAAGCAGGCAGGCAGTCGGCCTCACACTCCAGATGAGCCTGTCCACATCCTCAGGCTGTACAAGCTGAAAAGAATCCCACAACACCGGACCAGCAGGTGCCAAGGGGACATCCTCAGATATTGTCAATGAGGCATCCAAGTCATGGCGAATACGATCGATTTTATCTGCAGGTTTACCAGTCAATACCAGTATTTTATTTTATTTTACTTTGGAAACCAACTGGGAGCATATGTAGCTGTAAAAATAGAGAAATATGCTCCAAGAGGTCTGCTCCAGTTAATAACGCTAACAAATTATATAGTTTATTATATATTTTTTACCACTGCAGGGACAGTCATCTGGGTTTTCTGCCTCAGCCATCCAAAGATGGAGGTTCTCTGTTCTGGCAAGAGGTACAGATTTTCCAAGATACAATGGGTGGGATCCAGATTACCACTTGTGGGACATTGCTTGTGGAATGGAGCTTTCCCACTCCCTCCTCAATGCCCCAGACTCCAGTGCTCCTGAAAAAGCCAATTCCAAGGATCACGGGATACTCAGGAATAGTGTGTGATATGGCACAGGGGGCTGCCAACGGAGGGGTGAGTAGACCGAAAAGTGCTCCCTTCTGCGAATGGAGGTGCCTCCTCTGGCTCCAACTCATTAGCACTGGATGTTACAGTGTTCTGCCAACCTGTCTACTTTAAAAGGGTTGGTAGACAAAAACAAAAGAAATGCGATCCATATTGGGGAAAAGGATGGAGGAAATGATGCAAGCGGCGTATCTATCAATTGCGCTGCCTGGAGCACCGCCGCTGGGGGGGCGCGCGGGCGCTCTGAGGCCTTCTCCCCCGGCCTTGGAGCCGGAGAAAGCCCCGGTGCGTCCACCACAACCGGCGGCCAGGGCCTTCTGAAGGCCCACTGCGCCGCCGCACTATTTATCCATTTTTTCGCGCATGCACAGAACATTTTGTTCTGCGCATGCGTGAAAAAAGGATAAATAGCGTGGCGCCGCAGTGGGCCTTCAGAAGGCCCTGGCCGCCGGTCGTGGTGCACGCTCTGGGGCTTTCTCCGGCTCCAAGGCCGGGGGAGAAGGCCTCAGAGCGCCCGCCCGCATCACCGAGCGGGCGCGCGCTCCGGAGGAAGGGGGCCCGATGCTGCCTGGAGCCGCCCGGAGCTGCTGCTCCACCGGCTCCACTCTTTCCACGCCTCTGTGATGCAGATGTCAGAAACCTTAGCTGTAATGGAACCAACATTTGGCACGAGAAACACAAGGGCATTGCTGCTGTTATCCCTCCCATTAAGCACAGAATGATTTAACTAACGTGGCATAGTTAGACTGTGGGGTTGCTTTTTTAAAGTCATATATTTTCACAAACAAGCGATAATCTTCAGATTTCCAGTATTTGGGGTATTCCTTTTGTTGTCCCTCCCCCAACCCATTCTCTTTCAAAGAGCGGATTAAAGCGTTCAGTCCAGAAGCAATTTTTCATGTCAAAATGTCTGTTAATTGACTTCCTGAATATGGGTATGAGGCATGAGCCATTTTTACTTAATTGAGCCCTAAGCATCCATTTTTTAAAATAAAAAGTAAATATCCCCTGTGACTGTTTAGCTACCAAATGGCATTATTGTTAATAATTTCATAGTGGCAGCTCTGCAATTAAAGAAGGCATGTCAGTCTTTCGATGTGAAAATGTAGGTATATTTTGCATGCTATTAGCCTCGCTAAATTGCCACTGCCTTGACGTTACCTTGTGCAGCTTTTTAAATAATAATTTGCTGTCCTTAAAACAAGTTCCATCTACCTGTTCTCTACCACAACTCCAGTCATTTTAAGCAGGCATTTTATCCTCATGGTCCCACAGATCTGAATGTGGAGGTTCCCTTTGCTTCATACATCTCTCTTTCTGGGTTTCATCCATCGATACTAAATTTTAATTATTGCTTGGAGCCATGCAGGATGAGGCGAGATAGAAATGGTTTAAATAAAAAAAAAATGCTCACTGTTTTTTTTTGCATTCCTCTTGTGATTACTTGAATTTGTTTTGGTGCCTTGTTGCTCTGCTGTTGTTCTTACTGTTCTTCTTTAGAACATTTACTATATCACTTTTCATTTTAATCATTTTAAAAAGTTCACAAGATGGTTGACACAGCAGAATAAATGAAAAGATGGTCCCTTGTCCAGAAGGATCTCACCATCTAAAAAACAAAAAGACACCAGGGGGAGATCAGCAAACAGCCACTAGGAGGGAGGCTCTGCTATACCGGGATGAACAGGGACAGTTGCTCTCCCCCTGCTAAATATAAGAGTCCCACCACTTTAAATGGTGTACCTTTGTTGTTGTAGTTGCTTTATAGCTGTGTGGTGTACGCATCATCAATTGTCATAGCAGCTCTGGGTCTCTTTTTGGCATTTAAGTGTCTATGATGTACCCGAAACGTTCAAGAAAAGATAGGGTAAAAACAGTGGTATGTAACTTCAGGCTGTGATCCTATGTATGCTTACCTGGGAGTAAGCCCCACTGAACTGACAGCACAATCCTATCCAACTTACACCACCGGTGTAACCAGAGGGGAGGGCAGGGTGGGAGGTGGGGAGGGGAGATTTGTATCCCCTTTCTGTTCTGGGGCCTCCGGTTCTCGCTGAAAAACTGGTTACACCGATGGTGTAAGTTGGATAGGATTGCTCTGTCAATGAGACTTACTTCTGAGTAGACATGTCTAGGATTGCACTGTTAGCACTTTTTCCTTTGGAATTCTTACCATCATAGCAAAGAATATCTGTATTTACACCCACCAGAATCAGGGGCGTCATTGGAGCGTGGTGGGGGCGCGTCACTCGCACGTCACCGTCCGGAGTTTTACGTTTTTCGCACATGCGCAGTACTTTTCTGAGGGCAAATGGGCAGCCCTTTGCCCTCAGAAAATGTACTACGCATGCGCAAAAAACATAAAACTTTATGTTTTGAGCCATCGGGCCTTCAGAAGGCCCTGGAGCACCGGCGGGGCTGGACGCTCCGAGGCCGGCTCCACGGCCTCGGAGCCGAGGGTGAGTTCGGCTGAGGGGGTGTTTGGGGGGTCACCCTAGGGCGGGGGGTGATGCGCACCCCCCTGCCCTAGGGTGATGCACATCTAGTGACGCTTCTGACCAGAATTAAGCCACCGCAACAGAATCTGTTTCAATGCCTAACCCATCCAAAAGAACTCACCTGGGACCACTGGCGTCACTGCAGGGGGGCGGAGCTCTAAGTTCCGCCGCGATTCGACCCTACATTACACGGGCGAACGAAGCAGCCCCGCCCCCTCGCCGTTGGAACCATTCAAGGCGGTGAAAACAACACACAGGATACTCCCTGCACGTTGCTTTCGCTGCCCTGAAAGGCTCCAAATGCGAGGGGGTGGGGCCGCTTTGTTCACCCGTGTAACGGAGGGTCAGATCGCGGCGGAACTTAGAGCTCCGCCCCCCTGCAGTGACGCCAGTGCCTGGGACGCAGATTGTGTCCCGGGGGGTTTACCCTGCCCCCAGGACGCGCGACGGGCAGGCTCATGGGGCCTGGCCAGCGATTGGCCAGGCCAGGTCAGGTCATGTGGTCTGGTCGACGAGAGGGGAACGCCGAGCGTTGCTTGGCTCCCTCAGTCGTTGCCCGGCCAGCAACCCCTCCCGCCCTCCCTGGGCATAGTCTGGGATTAGCCGGTCGCCTTAGGGGGCCAGGTAGGAATTTTTGGCCGCCAATGAATTGGCAAACTGTTGGTGGTTTTTTCGCCTACCTTAGACTGTGTTCCGGGGAAGGGGGTCATGAGTCAGTTGGTCACCTGGCAGGTGGCGTGCGGGAAAGGATAGGCAGGAGAGACGACCTCGGCGTGCATATTGAGACGGCAAGGTCAGGAGGTGAGCCATGACCACTCATACACGAAACTTGAACAGGTTGGTGAGCTGGATGGCTAGCCCGCTGGCTGGAGCGCGAAAGGCCCATCAATGGCCTGGCCAGTATGGGTACCTGAACTGCTCCGCTGTCTCGACCCCCTTTTTTGGGGGCTGGCTGTGATAGGCTCCCTCAGGCTATGACGAGGGGACCTGGAGTCAGGATATTTTACGCCACTAATAACGTGGGGGAAGTAGACGGCGGTTGGCCGTTTCCCCAATCAGTACCCGCACGCCTTTGGGGGGTGGGTTTAGTTGCCCCCAGTTATTGTTCCTCTGCAGGTCTGGTTATATTCAATAAAAGTGACCATATCTCCACACGTACTTGTCTGCCGTGCTTATTTCTGGGGTGTAAGGGTAAAAGGTATGCAATTTCTTAAACTTCTTTTTCTGTGACTTAAACTTTTTGCTGGTTATATTTCTCTTGACAGCCAATTGTTTTTCATTTCCTTCTATTCTTTTTTGTATGCCACACATTAGTATAAAATATATTAATATTCAAATACTTTTTAAGAACCATGTTCATGGAAATGAAGTGATTCAAAATAATAATTCTTAGCATTTGTATGGCACTTTTGAGGCATGCAAAGTGCTTCCCAAATATTGTTTTGATGCAGTCCTTACAACAACCCTGTAAGGTAGGGATGTCTTACTGTCATCTCCGTATTGCAGCCGAAAGGGAGTGGCTCACCTGAGGCTGCAATCTTATATGTATTTTCCAGGGAGCAAGCCCCATTGAACAAAATGGGGTTTACATCCGAGTAGACATTCATATGATTGCACTGTGAGAGTACTTAGTGAGTTCACAGCAAACATATTAGAATTAGAATGGGATTAGAGATTCCCATTCCCTTGTGATATTAGAATAGGAGCAGTCCTGATTCACCTCATAGTCTCTTAGCAGCTACGCTGCACCAGCTTGCTTACATATATACAACAAATTACATATCTTTTTTCAGACAGAAAATCTCATAATGATGGGCAAAATCTTCCCTCTTTTAACTGCAGATCAAATGTGTATTATAGATAAAACTGTGGCTGTGTTTAATTCTAAAACAAGTGAGACAGACACCAGAGGCAATTTGAAATTCAGACCATTAATTGGATTCCAATTTTGTTTAATTTTTGTGACAGTAAACTGGTGACAGAAGCGATTGAATGCAACATTAACCTTTCCCCTTCTACACAGTAAACTTGCCCAGGGTCCCCACTTAAAGGTATTTCCAATTACACTATTGTCAATAGAACGTTGGCAGGCTGGGGGCACACACAACGCAGCACACCATGTCTGTGTGTAGATACAGGGAATATTTGTATGGTTGACCCATACTAGTTAGAGATCTTTCACTGCTCATCCATCCATCCTTAATACAATTCTAATAAAAATAGTCACTAAAATCAGTAGAAAGCCCATTCATGCGGGACAATGGGAGGCACAGGCACCTGATAGCTGATGGTACACTAGGCCTCAAAGTTATGAGGCCAGGTCTAGCCATCAGCATAAAACTACTTGCTGAATATACAAAGCTGCCGAATACTGAGTGAAACCAGTGGCCCATGTAGCTTGGTATTGACTACACCGGGGTGGCCAACCTTCTACCCCTTAAATCTCTTAAATACTTTGTACTCTACATGTTGAGAATTGTTTTATGTGTACAGTACCTAGTGATGTAATGTATTATTTTATTTTTATTTTATTTTTCACATTTTTATACCACCTTTCCTCCAAGGAGCTCAGAGTGGTGTACATATTTCCTCCCCTCCTTTTTGTCCTCACAACAACCCTGTGAGGTAGGTGGGGCTGAGAGATAGTGACTGGCCCAAGGTCACCCAGGAAGCTTCGTGGCTGAGCGGGGATTTGAACCTGGATCTTCCAGGTCTAAGTCCGACTCCCAAACCATTACACCATCCTACTATACTATACTATACTATACTATACTATACTATACTATACTATACTATACTATGTTTCGTAATAAGTATTTAACAATGCAAAATGATCATATAGTATTTATCCCCGTAAAGAAGGAATCTAGCCTTTTGAGAAGAAGTAAGTTTGTTTAGATGCAAATGAAAACCCTCAATGGCAAATCCTCAACATCATTTACACAGTACGGCAAGTCCTCACTTAAAGTTGTCGATAGGTCCTTGGAAACTGCAACTTTAAGCGAAATGACTTATAATAACAAAACCAATTTTACCGTAAGCTAATTGATATATGTAAATAAGAGTTTACGGCATATTTCTGGTCATAAACACATCACCAAACTTCTAAATACCCAAAACACTTCTAATATAAACCATTGAAATAAATGTGAGCTTTCTGGGCTGGAGAAAACCCATGAGTTAAAGTCCCCTCTACTTCGTGAGAGAGGGAATTGAGCCATTTCTTCTTTCTTCTTATTTTTTACAACGGTTTTAAATCCCTTAAATATTTTGTAATCTACAACTTGCAGCCATGAAAACTGAAGTACTGTACCCGAATTCTCAACATGTAATGTAAAAAGAACACTACGCATGCGCACACACACACACACACAATGTAGACATTTCCACGCCAAATTGAATGATTTACATGCTGTCTTCTTCCTCCTTCAACTCTGCCTTTTCTCTCTTTAATCAAGTACAACTAGGAATTATAGTACTTTCATATGCTATAGGCAGATATTCATTACTGCTAATGTATCTTATACCTATTTAACCACTATATCATGTCAAATAGCCCGGGCACGGGCTAGAGCTCACTTCAGAGCTTATTCCGTGGCGGTGGCGGCAGCGGCAGCGAAGAGGGCTTTCTTTTCTGCCGGCATCGCGTCCGCGGAGAACCGTCCAGCTGAGCTTTTCCGTGTAGTCCGGGGCCTGCTCCATCTGACCCCCCCAGTAGATGGGGCGGAACACACGGTGGCTCGCTGTGATGAGTTTGCAAAGCACTTCGTGGACAAAGTCGATCGGATTCGGCATGACTTGGACGCCGTGTTAGCAGTATCTAATGATGTCCGTGAGACACCTGTCTGTTCTTCTTCCTGGGATTCTTTTCAGCTTGTAGAACCTGAGAATGTGGACAGGATTCTTTGGAGCGTGAAACCGTCTGCTTGCCCGCTTGACCCTTGTCCGGCATGGCTGATCAGAGCTGCCCGGGTGGGGCTGGCTGAGTGGACGGGGAGGGTGGTAAATTCATCTCTGAGGGAGGGGGTGGTGCCGCTGTCTTTGAAGCAGGTGGTGGTGCGCCCCCTCCTGAAGAAACCGTTTACCCGAATATCCCGTTTCTGGGCAAGGTGATCGAGCGGGTAGTGGCGTCTCAGCTCCAGAGGGTCTTGGAGGAAGCTGATTATCTGGATCCATTCCAGTCTGGCTTCAGGCCGGGGTTCGGGACAGAGACGGCCTTGGTCGCCTTGGTGGATGACCTGCACCAGGGACTGGACAGGGGGAGTGCATCCCTGTTGGTCCTGCTGGACCTCTCGGCGGCTTTTGACACCATTGACCATGGTGTCCTTCAGGGTCGGTTGGCTGGTTTGGGGCTTGGAGGCACTGTTCTGAGGTGGTTCCGCTCCTTCCTGGCTGATAGATCCCAGAAGGTGGTGCTGGGGGATGCTTGTTCGGCACCCTTGCCCTTGAGGTGTGGGGTGCCACAAGGGTCAATTCTATCCCCCATGCTGTTTAATATCTATATGAAGCCGCTGGGAGAGATCATCCGGGGGTTTGGGGTAGGGAGTCATAAGTATGATGATGACACCCAGCTCTTTCTCTCCTTTTCACCTGACTCCAAGGGGGCGGTCGATGTCCTGAATCGTTGTCTGGAGGCAGTTGGGAGCTGGATGGGGGCAAACAAGCTGAAATTAAATCCTGATAAGACAGAGGTTCTTCTGGTCCAGAAGTCTGCGACTCAGGTACTGGATCATCGTCCTGCTCTGAATGGGGTTGTACTCCCTCTGAAGGAGCAGGTCCGCAGCTTGGGGGTTCTCCTGGATGCGCAGCTGCTCCTGGATTCCCAGGTGGCGGCTGTGACCAGGGGGGCTTTTGCCCAGCTTCGGCTGGTGCGCCAGCTGCGACCGTACTTGGATCGTGCAGACCTGGCCACAGTGACCCATGCCCTAGTGACATCTTGCTTCGGACCGTTGCTTCGGTGGCTACGCTGGCTGCCGGTTTGTTTCCGGGCACAATTCAAAGTGCTAGTTTTGACTTTTAAAGCCCTATATGGCTCGGGTCCAGGGTATTTGAGGGACCGCCTCCTTCCTTATAATCCGATCCGTACTCTGAGGTCATAAGGGGGGGCCCTGTTAACTGTGCCGCCACTGACGGAGGTGAGGGGGATGGCGGCGCGGAATAGGGCCTTCTCGGCAGTGGCGCCCCAATTGTGAAATTCCCTCCCCCTGGAATTGAGAACGGCTCCCTCCTTAGAGACCTTTCGGCGGGGCCTTAAGACATTTTTATTTAGATCAGCATTTGATGTCTGACATGGCGGGCTGGCTTTTTAACAAATCGCTTTTAACAAATGTAAATGTGGATGACCCACTGGGGCTGTTTGTTTTAATTGTTTTAATTGTTTTAATTCTTGATTTTAATTGTACACATGTATTTTAATGTTTTTATTGTAAGCCGCCTTGGTTGCCCTTGTGGGAGAAAGGCGGGGTAGAAATTCTATAAATAAATAAATAAATAAATAAAATGGAATTTTGGGACTAATCAGAATATTCTTGTGTACTAATTATGTTTCGGTAAATGGAGCCCTTGTTGAAATAATAGGTTGAGGTTTTCTTTAACATAGGCACATTTCAGTATTTCATGGGAAATGTTTGCAATGCTCTTGCATTTTGGCAAGATTTTAGCCTTTTCTTGAATGGCTTGAACCAGTGAAATATAACCTGGGTATTTTATCCATTCTATTGCACTTGTCAAATGGCTTAAATAAATTGAAGGTTAAGAATCTATGCCAGGGGTTCTCAACCTTTGGAGGCCCAGGTACCCCCTATCACTGTCCAATTTTCTGAAGTACCCCCTGCTAATTAACTGCTAATTAATTGGATTAATCAATCAATTAATTAATTAATTATGTAATTAATCGTTAAATTAAAAAGTACTAAAACAATTTTAAATGTGAAAAAATGTCTTATTTAACTCTGTGTGTGTGTGTGTGTGTGTGTGTGTGTGTGTGTGTGTGTGTGTGTGTGAGAGAGAGAGAGAGAGAGAGAGAGAGAGGGGGGGGGCAAGGATCCCTTTTTTTCTCCAAGTCACACTTCCCAAAATCAGCTCCTCCCTCCCCCACCCTACCAAAGTACATTTTTCAAAGTACAAAAATAAGCCCAAAACCAAATCAGAGGGACAGAAGGGCTCCGAAAATAATTACAATTTAAAATCCATGTTAATTAACACTTAATTAGCTACTGATGGGGCAGATAAGGGGCAGGGCTTGGCGTGCCCCAGCAAGAGGTCCGCGTACCCCTAGAGGTACCCGTACCACAGGTCGAGAACCTCTGGTCTATGCTGTTGATATGTTTTGAATTCAAACTATAGTTTTGGAACCAAGTACCAGGAGTGAAAGGAAAAGAATCACTAGAACTGTTGTTCAGCCAATATTTCAGAGTTCACACAATGCTAAATTAGGTAGGTTGTATTGCATGATATTTCACAAGCAGAATAATATTTTGGGTTTAGTTTCCCTCTTCTCATACAGTGCTGTAGTGCAGGTAGAGATGCCACTGAATCTCACCATATTTGGGCTCAACTACAAGTTTGGGGGCTCATAATGTACATCTCAGAGGAGAGGTGAGCATTTGGAGCCCCAAATTCTTTTCTAGCTCAGGTTAGAATCTGAGCCGGAGAAGAATTCCCAGTTTACCTCCCTTTGCCCCCCCCCAAGCCCCTTCTTCTCACACAGTCAGCTCCTCCATCCCCCAAGTACCTTTTCTCCTTCCCTATAAACAGTTACTTGGAGGGGGGGCAGTAGAGCTCACTGGTCTTGGAAATAGAGCAAGAGGAGTTATATCCTCACCCCCCTCTCTAAAACGTTGGTATTGACCAAAGGGGAGAGAAGGAGATACCTCCCCCCTTCTCACTGCTGCTACTGCTGCCACATCTGGGTAACTGCTGTTTTAGAACAAAGGAGGGAAGGAGTTGGGAACTCAGGAAGCTGGCTTGGTAGGAGGGGGGTTTGGGGACCAGCAGTGAATTAAGATTAGGGTTGAAAATAAGCTCAACTATTACCCATTTGGGAGGACATTGTTTGGCTTATTTCCAATCCCTCTCCAATGTGAGTGGGGGAGCATAGGCCAAATCTCAAAGCAACTGCTTCATGAGCAGAAGTCTTTCCATTGGCACTTGTGGTTTCTACTTTCTACTCAATGTATGTAGGAACCACAGGCAACACGGTAACCACAAAGCAACACAATAACAGGGGAAAAGGCACAGGTGACTTCCTGATCAAAGAGGATAATTATCCTCCAAGGTCCAAAACATACTTCAGCTGATGGTTGTTCTTACATAAACGCATGGCAGAACTGCTGTCCATTTTTATTTTTGCCATTGGTCACACTGGAAACTCTGATAGTTCTCCAGTGCTTTCTAATTTGTTTCTAAATGCTTTCTAAATGCCCCGCCTTGGGCATTTGCCTTTCAGCATAGGAAAAGGCGGGATATAATTTTTTTTTTAAAAAAATAATTAATTAACAGCCCAATCTTAATTAAACAACTGTGCGGTGATAAAGGGGTGCCAGTGTGGGTTGAACTGCATCCCGTGGGGAAGTTTTGGGTGCTGCAGGTCTCCTCAGGGTAAGGGAACATTTTTCCCCTTGCCCCGGCGTAAGCCCCAGCAGCCACAATGGGTCAACTTGGACCTGCACCAGCTCTATAGCTTGCACACGTTCATGTTGATCTGTGCAGGAGATCGGACCTGGGAAGGGGGGTTGGATATGGCACGTGCCGGCACCGCCAAGCCCACCCCCTCCCGGGCCTGATCCGCCCACCTACTGCCCTGTTCCCCCCTCCCTGCCCTCCCCCACCCCTGCGCTGGACTTACCTGGTCTGGCAGGCATCCCAGTGGCCACTGGCATGCATGGGAAGGCTTCAGCCTTCCCGCTGCCATGCCCAACTTTTGTGCTGTCACAAAGCACTTTATGGTGCTTTTGCAACAGCACGCGCCAGCAGAACCCGTGTTCTGCTGGTGCATCATTTCATTAGGATTGGGTCATATCTCTATATTTGAACTAAGTTTCCTGCACCTGCTGGCCCTGACCTCCATGCATTGACCATAACTTCTGTATCTCGTGTTATGTATATTCACCCCAGTATGTGTAAACCCTGAACATGCAACTTAAACATAGGTTAAGTATTCAGAGTCTATGTGCATTGAGGTGAATACATATAGACCCAATGCAAAAGTTTTGATCAATGTGCAGAGGTTTGGCATTGGGACCAACAGTGAAATCCTAACAATCCGGCTGGTGGCCCAGGGCTGCCCACGGCTGCCGGATCCCATTTTCACTTCAGACCGCCATGCAGTGGGGCAGAAGTCTACTCATACCCTTCCCCAGTGTAAACCGGGGCTGGCCCTATCAGCCACCTCGGATTTCCACCAGCTATGTAACGGCCGTGCCGGCCCAGTGGGGACGGGGATATGGCCGACGCCATCCCCACCCCCTCCCGGGCCGGCTCGCCCAATGGCCCCCCTCCCTCGCCGCCCAGACTGCCCATGCAGCCGCCAGCGGGAGCCTTACCTGCTTTGAAAATCGGTGCAGGGATCTTATCAGCCACTTACATTATTTATGGACCCATCAGTGCATCATATCAATTTTGACTTTCATTTAAATTATAGACAGGCAAAGACACAGAAGCTTTCTACTCTTACCTTATCACAAGCCTCTATAACCGGGTTTAGCTATAAATCGAAATGGGAAAATTACAATTGCTATGTATGAAAAATATTATTCACTCTATCTCAGTAAAAAAAAAAAATTATACAGTGAAGTTTGTTTTATACCTGACATTTTGGATAATAATCAGCCATAATATGCAAAAGATGCCTGTTATGTATATACACTTTGGCACAACATATGCACGTTTTACCATAAAATACCGAATTTCAACCATGAAAAGGTAGAGCCCTCCTCATAGAATGCTCAACTTAATGAATAACAATAAACCAGCAAAGGAACGCTCTGCTTTAAACAGAAATGTTTTGAGTGCGATTGTTGCACCTCGCACCACTATCAGATTATTCAGGGTTATTAAAGAAGGTTCATCCTAATCCTCGGCATCGTTTCTTCCTTCGTGGTAACTCTGATTTTGAACTCAGCTTATCATGAAAAACACAAGCGGCATTATTTGCTGTTGCTCCATGTATTTGTAGTACTGAACTGTTAACCTCGAGCACACGAGCCTGCTTCATACTGGCAAAACCAGAGAGGTTTGTCAGAGGCTAATTGACACTATCGTTGCAACAAATCAGCCTAACAGCAAACACACGTGGTCTAAGTGCTGGCATTTCCACACTTTGATAACAGACATATCCAGGCGCTGGATTATGATGGATGTGCCCAACAGGGATAAATTACTTCTCTCCACAGCATGACTGTGCCTTCAAGACAGGTGCTTTGCCTTCTGTACTTTTATCTTTGGCTACACCAACTAGAATCTGAACAGAACAAACAGCCATCATGTCTGCTTGCCACATTTAAAACAATATTGTACACTCAACTCATCATCTCTTCTCTGCTGATCAAAGTGCTGCCATTGGCTTGAACGCCTAAATCATTGGGTGAGTACAAAATTGAGTACTGTTTGCTCTTGGAGGGACATTCAAGGGGGCAGCTGCTGGGAGTAATCGCCAAAGTCACTCCTAGCAGCTGCCCCTGCTACTCCTTAACAGCGCAATCCTATCCATCTTACACCACCAGTGTAACCAGCGGGGGAGGGCAGGGCGGGAGGCTTTGGAGGGGAGGGGAGATTTAAATCCCCTTTGAATCCCCCTTTGGAGGGAATTTGAATCCCCTTTCTATTCTGGGGCCTCCCATTCTCGCTGCACCGCTGGTTACACCGGTGGTGTAAATTGGATAGGATTGCGCTGTAAAACTTTGAATGGTGAAAAAGAAGGTCTGCTACTCTGCCACAGGGACAGAGATGGGTTCTGACCTTTTTGTAATGTTCTTCCTTTTTACATGTATGTCTTCTCGCATTGTTGTCTATCCAGGGTCTCCCCACCTTGTGGGAACAACCCTATAGTGACACCTAGTGATGGAAATCAAATGTACACCCGTGTTCTGACCTAGAGATGACGTACGTAGAAAGAGAAGTCTGCCTCCTAAGTCAGGTGACGAACCAGAAAGAAGACATTAGTTGCATACTCATCATGTGACCTCACTCTGTTCATCTTATATAGAGGAATGGAATTGGGAGAAGAGTCATTGGTCTTTAGAAAGACGCATCTTTTTAAATCCCCAACCCATCAGCTGTTTGGCACTAGATGAGCGCTTTGAAGTTTAGCGCTGTGCTTAAAGCCCCAGCTTGAGGAAAGGCATTGGAGTTTGAGGAGTTTCTCTCTGCCCAGCTTGGCACTGGGGCTTTAAGCACAGTGCTAAACATCAAAGCCCTTATCTAGCAAGTCACCATCAACACCACTAGATGGTGCTGAAGACTCATTTAACGACAGATTCACATTACATCTGAGATTTCAGAACATATCCCCAGTAACGTCACTAGGGCGCACATCGCCCTAAAGCGAGGGCGCGCGCCGCCCTAATGACCCCCTGACTCCTTGGCTGGAGAGGATGTCTCTGGAGTCGGCAGCAGCGGAGGCAAGACGGTGGTGTGGTACCCTACCGCGCTGCTGTCTTGCCTCCGCTGCTGCTGGCTCCGGAGACATCCTCTCCGGCCGGCTGTCCTGGGCCTTCTGACGAAGGCCTAATGAGACACAACGTAATTTATTAGGTTTTTCGCGCATGCGCAGTACGTTTCTGAGGGCAAAGGGCTGCCCTTTCGCCCTCAAACCTGCGCAGGCGTGAAAAACCTAATAAATTATGTCGCACCGCATTGGGTCTCATCAGAAGGCCGCGGACCTCTGCCGAGGGCGGACGCTCCGAGGCCTTCTCCTGGAGTGGCGGTGACGCGCGCGGCGTGCTGGTCCGTGTGTCACCCTTTGTGCATGTCACCCCCAGGTGGTCCGCCCCCCCGCCACGCTCCACTGACGTTGCTGCATATCCCGTCGTTAACCGGGGGACACCTGTATGTGCAAACTGCCTTCCCTCCACAGTGGTTCAAGAGAATGTATCTGAATATCAGTTGCTGGAGCAATGGCAGGAGATGCTGTGCTGGCACCAGGTTGAACCAGGTTGACCTCTGCTGGTATCAGGTTGCAGGGAACCCTGGGGCAAAGCCCTGCCGTGAACCCCTCAGTAGTGCCTACCACATGACCACTGATGGTGCATTGGGCTCTATTGCTGCCAGTGGTACTGAGAGTTCAGAGGCTGGCCTGGACTATACCAGTGTATAACCTGACCAACCCTCGAGCTATCCCTGCACCTCCTGCTTGTGGGCTCCTCAGAGGCATCTGGTTGGCCACTGTGGAGAACAGGATCCCGGACTAATCAGGCCTTTGGCCTGATCCAGCAGGCCTCTTTTAGCTTCTTATGAGGAAGGGTGAGGAACCTTTTCATTTATGTTTATGAAACACCTGACTAGAACTGGAAATTGCAGAGGCGATGTCTCTGCATTAATGTGTTGCTTAATATGCAAACACCTGCTTCCCTTTTAGGTGTTCTGACTCAAGTGGCATGTTGTTAATGTCCTGGGCTCTGAGCATATTAAAAGGAGCCCAGCAGTGAAATATTCCAAGGCCTATCCAAGCATAGTGAAAGTTTTTGTTTCTTTTGTTTTCAGTGAAATGACCGGAGAAGTTGATTGATATAGGAATGTTGTCCCTGGGCATTTGCCCACTTGCTGCATAACCATGGAGAATAACATGATTCTGTTCCACTTGACATTGTTGAATAAAGTTCCACATACTATCCAGCTGGGAACACATGTCCAGTTGTTTATTAGCAACAGGTGTTTTGCATTCCTCTTTTTTCTAGGCTGTTTGCTTGAAGATGATTTCATTGATGGCTAGCAACTTGATTCCACTCAGTGGAGTTTTAATTAGAATTACATTGGGTCAATAATCTGTTTTATAATGTATGCCATGATTTTTTCATCAAACCTTTGTGTTTCTCAATTAAACTCAAATTAAATGAGTTCTTTGCATCTGTCTTCATGGCAGAAGACCTCGGGCAAATACCGCTGCCGGAACGGTCTCCCCTGAATAAATAATTAAGTCAAATAGAGGTTAAAAGAGAAGACGTCTCAGACTTAATTGACAAAATAAAGATCAATAAATCACCAGGCCCGGATGGCATCCACCCAAGAGTTCTGAAGGAACTCAAGAATGAAGTTGCTGACCTCTTGACCCAAATATGCAACTTGTCCCTTAAAACGGCCACTGTGCCAGAGGATTGGAGGATAGCTAATGTCACGCCAATCTTTAAAAAAGGAAGGAGGGGGAACCCGGGAAACTACAGGCCGGTCAGCCTAACATCTGTTCCAGGGAAGATGGTGGAAAGTCTCATTAAGGATAAAATCTTAAAATACATAGAAGAACAAGCTCTGCTGAGGGAGAGTCAGCATGGCTTCTGCAAGGGGAAGTCTTGCCTCACAAACCTGTTAGAATTTTTTGAAAAGGTCAACAGGCATGTGGATGCGAGCGAACCCGTGGATATTATATATCTGGATTTTCAGAAGGCGTTTGACACGGTCCCTCATGAAAGGCTCCTGAGAAAACTCCACAGTCAGGGAATAAGAGGGCAGGTCCTCTTGTGGATTAGGAACTGGTTGAAGACCAGGAAACAGCGAGTGGGAGTCAATGGGCAATTTTCACAATGGCGAGAGGTGAAAAGCGGTGTGCCCCAAGGATCGGTCTTGGGACCGGTGCTTTTCAACTTATTCGACCTGGAGTCGGGGATAGGCAGTGAGGTGGCCAAGTTTGCAGATGACACTAAACTTTTCCGGGTGGTGAAGACCAGCAGGGATTGTGAAGAGCTCCAGAAGGATCTCTCCAAACTGGGAGAATGGGCAGCAAAATGGCAGATGCGCTTCAATGTAAGTAAGTGCAAAGTGATGCACATTGGGGCAAGAAACCAAAATTTCACATATACGCTAATGGGTTCTGAGTTGTCTGTGACAGATGAAGAGAGAGATCTTGGGGTGCTGGTGGACAGGTCGATGAAAGTGTCGACCCAGTGTGCGGCGGCTGTGAAGAAGGCCAATTCCATGCTCGGGATCATTAAAAAAGGGATTGAGAATAAAATGGCCAATATCATTATGCCTTTGTACAAATCGATGGTAAGGCCACATCTGGAGTATTGTGTCCAGTTCTGGTCACCACACCTCAAAAAGGATATAGTTGAATTGGAAAAGATGCAGAAAAGAGCGACCAGAATGATTCGTGGGCTGGAGCACCTCCCTTATGAGGAAAGGCTACAGCGTCTGGGGCTTTTCAGCCTAGAAAAAAGGCGCCTGAGGGGGGACATGATTGAGACTTATAAAATTATGCATGGGATGGAGAGAGTGGATAGAGGGAAATTCTTCTCCCTCTCGCACAACACCAGAACCAGGGGACATGCACTAAAATTGAGTGGAGGGAGAGTTAGAACAGACAAAAGAAAATATTTCTTTACCCAGCGTGTAATTCATCTGTGGAACTCCTTGCCACAGGATGTGGTAATGGCATCTGGCCTAGATGCCTTTAAAAGGGGTTTGGACAGATTCATGGAGGAAAAGACCATCACAGGTTACAAGCCATAAGCAACCTCCTGGTTTTAGAAGTGGGTTTTCTCTGTGCCAGGTGCAAGGGAGTGGCGACTGGACACAGGTATCTTGTTGTCTTGTGTGCTCCCTGAGGCATCTGGTGGGGCCACTGTGTGACACAGGAAGCTGGACTAGATGGGCTTTTGGCCTGATCCAGCAGGGCTCTTCTTATGTTCTTATGTTCTTATTTCATGTTACACTTAGCAGAAGCTGGAGACAGAAGAAAGAGCGCCAACTGTGATGCTTCAGGAGATCCAACCCAATGTAAATAGCATGAATTGTTCTTTGCTGGGATGCGCTAATATCCTATGCCCCTTCCCAGCCTTACACGGCCTCCCTGGATGCACACCAGCTTCAGAGATGGCATGCATCTGAGGAGGTCCATTGTGGCCCATGTGGCTTACACTGGAGGAAGGGAACAAAGATCCTCTTCCCCCAAGGATAGGCTTACCAGATCTCCAACAGGGACAGAGTGCTAGTCCTTTAGGAGAAGGAATGTGGGCAGGTGTAGCTTGTTAAACCTTAGAGCACAATCCTAGGCATGTCTACTCAGAAGGAAGCCTCATTGTGTTCAGCCCTTTCCTTGTCTTATTCCCCCTGTAACGAAAAAAATTCTGAAAACACACACAGGGCTCCAACTTGGACACACACATTGCAAAACAATTGCCAAAATTCCTCAGTACATACACCTGACTTAAGATCTTGCTGCACATACTATTTTACTGACATGTTTTCAGAAAAAGGAGTTGTGTTTTATTTGGGCCTCATTATTCTAAATAGATGTTGAGCAACCACCCCAAATCCCAAGATGGTGCGTTGTCTCTTTAAGTACATCCCACTGTCCAGTTTCTCTCCTAAGAAAACCCTGGCAACAGATCTGTGTTTTGGAGCAGTGCTAGGAGCTGTATAAAACCTTGTATAAAAAAACCTGTTGGTTAAGAACACCTGTGTGGTCCCAAGGCTCAATAGAGAAAACAGTGCTGTGCAGCTGGAGTTCCCTTCCAAGGGCTCAAGTCTGGTTGAATCCCAAGCAGCACCTGAAATGGCAACAACAGTTCTCCCTCCGTTTCTTGTGCACATGTATTAATACACATGCACACACACCCCATCACCACTGCCACCTCCTCTTCCACCTACTTTGCCACTCTCAGCCACTTCTTAAAACTGGATGGGTAGGGAAGATTCTGGAGCTGCCAAGGTCTTCCCCATCTGTCTGGATTTGAAGAAGTGGTGGAGAAGGATGAGCTGGAGGCCATTGTGATCCTCCTCCTGATTGGGAACAGGAATTACAATGGCCCTTTCCCTTCCTCCAGCTTCACCACCATGATCCTAATAAAGGTATAGTTCAGGGGTGGCCAACCTTCCACCATTAGGGCCTCTGAGTTCTTAAGAGTTGTGTAGAAGACAGAATCTTGGCAGCTGCAAGTGCTGACGGTGCTGCTAAAACAGATGCACCTGCTGAAATGCCCTCACCTATACAATCCGTGACAGGGTGAGCTCTCGTTGCTTGGCCAGCTCCTGCCAACCTAGCAGTTCCAAAGCATGTTAATGTGAGTAGATAAATAGGTACCGCTTGCGGGAAGGTAAACAGCGCTCCGTGTTCCAGCTGCAAGCTACGCGCTGCAGCAAGGAGAGTCATGCCGGCCACATGACCACGGAGGCGTCTTCGGACAACGCTGGCTCTTCGGCTTTGAAATGGGGATGAGCACCACACCCTAGAGTCGGACACGACTGGACTTAATTGTCAGGGGTCGCCTTTACCTTTACTTTTATACAACCGTTACTTTTATACAACCGTTAAAGGGCCAGGAGCATTCGTGTCGAAAGGTTGGCCACCCCTGGCTATAGTTGGTAGTAGATCTATTTTTTCTAAAAACCTTAATTCACTTACTGGCTGCAGAATGCATCATAGCCAGATTAAACGTATGGAGTTAGATAGAAAACTATTTTGGTAAACAGCTGGAAGGTAGTGAAACAATTATAACCTTAGCTATTGCCATGGGCAAAGCATATTGTAATAATTTTTTCCCTATTGGAATTAGCTCAGCAAAATTCTGATTTTTCTAATAAATAATTAACTGGGTATTATTTCAATAAATAAATGAATGTTTATCTAGTAAAGAATACAAATGTTTTGTGCATACATGCTGACCTACTTCTCTCCATCCTGCTTGGCTATTTCCTGAAGAATTATAAAAAAAAATTAATAACACCAAAATACTTCTGTTTATAACTTCTTATCAATGGCGGTTAAATAAATAAAATAATTCAATCACTCATCTTCCTTATCTTGGGAATATTTAATCAAGCTTAATATTTGCTTTAAATTAGCACTGTCAAAAATACATTTTGCAAAATCTCCCAAATCATGAAAGATTTATCATTCAAAATGTATTTGAACTATTCTCCAGCTAATCATCGAGATATATAAAAATTAGTGGTACAGTATCCAGAACAATTAATTGAATGTAAAAATCAAAACTATAACCCTCATATGTTAGTCAACAGAGTATGATGTAGGGCAGGTTGCATTTTCTTAAAAACACATTACAATGTAAACAACATCAAAGAATGAATTCCTTGGGGCCTGTTCAGACAGCCAGTTTTGAGTACAATAAACACATATTTTGTGTGGGATGCAAACTTTCTTCTCAAGGGAACGCTTCCGTTGAGGGAATAGTGCATTTTCTCCGTCCACAAACTGCAATATCTAGCTGCTGGCAAAAGTTAATTCTTCCAACTATCCTTTCCCTTGTTGTATTAAGTGCTTTGTGATTTTAGCTTCAATTGGACAGTGCCTATGACTTCAATAGTGATAACTAGCACAACTTCCATATGCCTTTATTGTCCTCCTGTTGTGTATTCCCTGCCATACTGCTACAGTACAAGAATATGCTCATGCAGCACTAGTTTGTTTAGAAAGCAAGGCTACCCCTTTCTGCTTTCCATCACCCCACCAGTCCTATCTTTTCAGGAATCTTTTCTTGACTTAAAATGTTTGTGCTGGTTGCGTGCTCTTCCACTGTGCAAAAACCAGTGCTGAAATGATGAATGAATGAACCCCCTTAAAAAAAACAAATTGAACAACAGAATGCGTATTGCTCCATTCCACCTCCCCTTCCACCATATGTGAAATATTAACATTACTCAGAACATAAGAAAAGCCCTGCTGGGTAAGGTCCAAGGCCCATCCGGTCTGGCATCCTGATTCCCACAGTGGACCACCAGTTATGGAAGTTAATGCCTGATGGGAGTTAATGCCTGAATTCCTGAAACAGGGTGTACCTTTAAGGCAGAGGTTCCCAAACTGGGGCGTCGCGACGCCCCAGTCAGGAAGAATTGGTTGCTACCCCCTTAAGGGGGAGTGGCAACTTTCTGTGACGTGCAAAAGCACTCCAGAGATCATTCTGGAATCGGGGAAAAGGTTTTTTTTTTTTTTACTCACCAGGGGTTGTGCTCGCCCTCTGGAGGGTGCAGGGGGCCCACGGACCCCTGTGCGGACCTCCTCGCACCCAAGATTAGCTTCTAAAAGTGATTTAAAACTACTTCTGTTTTACTTTCTGGTTCTGGTAAAAACTGGAAGTAGTTTTAAATTGCTTTTAGAAGCTAATCTGGGGTGCGGGGAGGTCCGCACAGGGGTCCGTGGCCCCCCTGCACCCTTTGGAGGGCGAGCACAACCCCTGGTGAGTCAAAAAAGCCCCCTTTCCCCCCAGTTTCAGCGCGATCTCTGGAGTGCTGTAGCTGCTGTTGGGGGACCTCGCAGCAATTTGCAGCACAGAAAGCTCTGCCTGGGAGTTTGGGAACCTTTGCTTTAAGGGTTTGGAGAAGATATTACTTGTCTGCTGTCCTAAGTTGGTAGAGCCTCCTATGCCTGAAGTTCTGAGGATGGCAGTTCGAGACCCGTCGAGAACAGTTGATATACTGCAGAAGCCTCGGTGGGAGAGAGAATTCTGCAGCTGGCACACTGAGTGGGAGGTAGTGTTGCCGTCAAGTCGATGCATGGAAGGTGAAGAGAGGCCAGACAGTGAAGGAAACCACCTGGAATGAGCGTTCGATGCAAGATTAGAACATTTGTAATATGTAAAAAACGCTTTGGTTTAGATAGCCTGCCTATGTAAACCACCTTGAATTAAAGAATTGGCAGAAGAGTCTGGCTCAGTTGGGAGAGCTGCTGCCTTCAAAGCCCGAAGACCGGTGAACTTGATAAGTTTGAGACATGCCGCCGGCAAAAAGCTGTGAAAGCCTCCAGTAGGAGAGATAAGAGCTTCCAGCTGCGTCAGTCGAGTGTGGGAGGCACCAGCCAGCAGAATTGTCAGACTGTAAAAAGGATACCACCTGTTATTATTATTATTATTATTAACATCAGAGGAGAAATCCGATGACCAGAGAAAGGCGGTATAATAATACTGTTGTTGTTGTTGTTGTTGTTGTTGTTGTTGTTGAGTCCTAGGAGAACTGTAGCATCACAAGCTTTTTCAAACCATATAAATTTCCTTACCCTGCATTGTCAAGAATATTGTGTACATGAAAGATATATAATTATAAGCTCTTTTTCCTTTTGTTAATAAAAATGTCACGGAATTGTACTCATTCCATTTCAATTGCTAATCATTTGCTGACTCTGAATGAATCTGCTGCTTAAGTGGTATCAATATCCCTAATGGATACATTTAGAACAATACAGCAACTTGGTTTTCCTTACAATACAGTTCTGTTTCTCTTTGCCTTTTTTTAGCATATGATTTTTAAGTGTGTAAGCCATTTTTGGCAGGGTTCTTTTCTCATTGCAAGGGACCTTGTATAATAGGTGAGGTATTATTAACAGGTTTACATGCTCTAAAAATAATCGCTAAGGACTGTTTGTTTATGCACTTCCCAAATTTAGTTAAGGTGAGCAAAGGCAATCTCCAGAACTATCTCCAAATACCATCCCATTTTTGGATTGTACAAAGGTGGTTGCAAAGGATAGGACTGTGTTTAGGGGCCTGGGAAGAAAGAAAAGCTCTTTAGGAAGCAACTAGATCAGGGCCGGATTAAAACATTTAGAGGCCCTAAGCATTGAAAAGAATATGGTGCCCCATATATATTTATTAGTTAATAAATTTAATTATAATTATAAATTATAATTTAGTAAAAATAAACTAAAATATCGATAACATATATTTCAAATTAATATACTTTGGGCTCATTGATTCTCCCTTCTTTTCCCAGACTTTGTTTTGGTTAACTGTTTTTGTTGTTGTTGTTGTTTTTGTTTTGCACCATGGTCCATGGTAAATCTGGCAAAAATCTGGCAAAAAAAAAAAATCCGAAAAAAACTCTGTGGTGCCCCCCTTTCCTTCGATGCCCTAAGCACGTGCTTATTTTGCTTCATGGTTAATCCAGACCTGAACTAGATGTAACAATGGGAGATCTGTGATTGGTTCTCTTATTGCCATTTCACAGCAGCTGTGGGAGACTGTTGGGCTTTGTTGAGATTGCGGAGGAGGGGTTTGAAAAGGGCCGCTCTTCTGATGAGGCTGACTTTGAGTGGGGAGGGGTGAATTGATGAGGGGTCCCCATACCCCATGTCTGCCCACTGCCTCCCTCTGCCCCCTCCACCAACCGAGCTGCTTCAATCAGCTTTATCCTCTTCCGGCTAGGGCTTGTTGGGAGTGAGCATGGGAGGATGAAGATTGCAGCAGCCCACCTCTTCCTCTAGAAAAACAAAAACAAAAAGTAGCTCTGCTGCTACCACCACCACTGCCTCCTTGCCCACCCAGCTTCTCAGGAAAGCAGCCAGTGGTCAAAGAGATGGAGTGAGGCAATCCAGAAGCTACCCCTGTCCAGAGGAGCGGAAGGAGGCAATGCCAGAGCTGATGGTAAAGCAGAGTGGATGGAGGCAGGCAGGCTCCGGATCACCACAGTCTTCCTCGCCTCGCCCTCCTCTCTTTGCCTCTTGGCTGCTTTCCTAAGCAGCTGGGCAGGCGAGGAGGTGGTGGAGACAACAGTGATGATGGGACATGTGTGCGCTAATGTGTGCATGACATGGTTTTGGGGGGGAGGTGCATACTTGCAGGGGGGCAGATCTGTCCATGTTTGGGTGGCAGATCTGCTCTGGCAATTCCTGATTCTCACCTTTCCTCTGCATCATTTTCCAGATATATCCTGTGATGCTGCTGATCTGCAGGACAAACAGCAACGGGGGGGGGGGGAGTTTTCTTTAGGAAAATGGTGAGGGAGTGGTGAGGGGAAAGGATAAGTTTCAACTGTCCCATTTGGACGGACGGACGGACGGACGGACACACACACACACACACACACACACACACACACACACACACACACACACACACACACACACTATTAAACTGTTAAAAAGCAGCAGGATATCTAAGCAGGGATCTCTTGCTGTCATGATCCTCAGACTCAAAATTATGCATGTTGTTCATGTTTACTGTTCCTCTCTCAGTTTTCATTTTCAGTGAAAGCAGGCTGCCATCTCCAATGAGACAGGAACAAGGAGGGGCATCTTTTTTTTGTTCTCCTCCAATTTTCCACTTCCAAATCATCCCTCCCAAGCTAACTTTGGCCCCATAGGAGGAAAAGATATGGGTCTGTAGGCAGAATCTGTTCTGTGTGAAGTTGGCTGAAAAAATGTCTTTCCCCAACATTTTTTTTCATCAGCTGCTGGACTTTCCAACTCTGGGAACTGCTGGGAAATGTTGTGCAGAATCCAGAATCTTTTCTGGGAAAGAGGTGGGTGTAAACAGCACACGCATGAATATTGACTATTGTTTTATTCCTCTTGTAATCTGATTTGTGTCAAAATTAAACATTGCTAATATCACATTCTTACCAAAGGTCCTCCCTCCCTCCCCCCTCTCTCTCGTTTCTCTTGAGCTATAGAAAGATTTGTGGTGGTGTGTGAGAAAGTGAGTGAGAGAGTATGTGTATTGTTTCTTCTGGGCTATAGGAAGCAGGTGTGTGTATGTGTGTTATTGTGTGTGAGAGAGAGACAAAGAGAGTTCTGAGTTATAGAAAGCAGGCTTATTATGGCTTTCAATTTCTTAGAAATGTCTCAGGCAAAAATGAATCTAATCTGCATCACAAATTCTTTTTTCCAGCTACTTCTGGATGTGAAATAGATCAAATGCACAACTCTTGCAATATATAGTACAGTTGAATCTTTTTATCCACGTTTTTTTATCCACGGATATGACTCTACACGGATGGCAAAACTGTGGAAGAGGGAGTCCAACCACACTACTTTACCTCTTTTTTCAGTGTTGTCAGGGTTGCCAGCCACTTCCAGCCTCCTGCGCGTGTCCAATCCGCTGAAAAATGCAACCAGGAGTCTCTGGCACCATTTACAGGTTGCTTCCTGTAGTGGTGTTTGGTTTTTCAGTCAGTTTAAACAAACTCAGGAGGAGGAAAGTGGCAAAGATGCTGGAAAAAAGGTAATGTGGCACCTGCTCCTGACCTCCCCCCACCCCGGATTTCATATAACACTGATTTTCTTATCCACTGTGGTTCCAGGAACAGAACCCCAGTGGATAAAAAGGTCTGACTGTACTCAGTTTTGTGCTTCCTTAATAGAAGCTATAAGCATATCAGGTGAGTTGTGCAGAGTTGTGCATGCGGTGGTCTTGGTTTGACTCTGGTCATGCATGTGGTGGATGATTATTGACCCTGAAAAGGGACGCACACCACATTTGCTTCAATGGGTATATCTATACAATTCAGTTGGGCACAGATATTCATGATGTCTGCATCCAGATGTGAATATTCAGCAGCTACATGAGGAAATCTCCTTAACAGGACAGAGATGTTCATTTTAAAGTCTAATCCTGTCTAGCTAGGCTGCAGCGTGGACGTAGAGCCGGCGCCGCATCCTAGCCAGATAGGACCCAGCTGGAGGACTCCTCAGGGTAAGGGGACATTTGTTCCCTTACCCCGAATACAACCCTAGCCACCCCGATGGGTCTACTCGAATGTGTGCCAACTATTCAAGAGGGCGGTGTAAGCCAGGCAGGCCCGGGAAGGGGGACAGGATCTCAGTGGAGCTGCCGCCGCTGATCCCTCCCCCTTCCTGGGTCCAGTTGACCAATCCCACCACCCATCCACGGTCTGCCCTCCCTCCCACTGCCCAGTGGAAAACTCACTTCCCTGGCGGGTGCTCCTCAAGATCTGGGATAGGAGGAGCAGCGCTGGCCTTGGCGCTGCCTACTCACTGGATGCCGCAAACATGCTTTACGGCATGTTTGTGACACCCAAGACCAGCAGAGCAGCGCTCTGCTGGTTGAAGAAGTAGACAGGATTGCGTCATTACATAATATTATTGTAATGGATTTATATTTGGTGTGCCTATACATTGTTTATCTTGTTCATCCCCTTCTCCCTTCTTGGTTAAATACACCTTGTTATGTCTGCCCTGCATATTTAGCAGGGGGAGAGTAACTGTCCCTATTTACTCAGGCACAGTGTCTTTTCTAGTGGCTGTTTTAGATTGTGAGCCCTTTTGGGACAGGGTGCCATTTAGTTATTAGATTTTCTCTTTGTTCACTTTTTTTTGTCAGAAAGCAGTATATAAATATTCAATAACTTCAGTTGGCCCTGCCAAGGGTACATGGGAAGCATGATGCATGGTGCATGCATCTGTCTCCCCAAATCACATGGCAATATGTTGTTGGACCATCATCACAGAGGGTCTCTTGACTCAAGTTGGGACTGAATATATTATTTGTTTCCTGGTTCCCCACTCCATGCTTAGGAAGGTTGAAATGGGTGAGTTGGAGGTACTAGGCAGTTGTTTGAAGGCCCTGGAATCATTATCCTCACCTGTACAACTTCATCTTTGAGCCCAGGACCCAGAGTTCCCTCACATCAAGGTTGGTGGGAGAGATGGGCGTATACCTACTTCAAGTTACAGAGCCAGCTGCAACATGCAGGTAAACAAGAACTGAGAGAATATAAACATGCATAAACAAAACCAGTGCCAAAACACAACTGATGAACATATTGGATCTATTTTAGAATAGGTATTTCCAAATAACTAACTCCCAAATGTGGAAAATCTGGAGTCAGTCAATAATTAATCATAAAAAGGGACTGGAGTTTATGAGATTTGGAAAACATAATGACTGTGGATGTCTTTTCACTTGGCTTTCTGCTTTCTAACTTCAACACATATGACATCACATTTCCAGGCTTATCTCCACAGTTGGGGTAGGGTAGGACATTGAGCCATGCTTTTCTTCTGAAATGTTGAATTGCTCAGGATTCATACAGGAGATTGAAGGCCATACAGAGTACCGTGGCTGTCATAGCTAGCCAAGACCCATGAACAAAGGCTGGAACAGTTACTATCTTATTCTGTGAGATCCTTTAAAACAGAGAATCCCTCACATTGTTGTTGTTGTTGTTGTTGTTGTTGTTGTTGTTGTTATTATTATTGCTTAGCACAAGAAGAATCCAGTTGTGGAGCATTTTTTGCTATACTCCATGCAGCAGTAGTAATAAGCAACAAAAGCAACAGGAATAGGAATCAAAATAATGATCAATAATGGTGATCAGGTTTCTACTGCTCCCACAAATTTCTTGCTTTAATGGACCAAATAGAAATTATATCCCCCACACCCCAATCTTCTTCCTTGCTCTCCCCCCCCCAAAAAAAGCAGCAAGTCCCTTGATTCAAAGCTGGATGTGCTTTGCCCATCCTAACAGGCTAGCTATGCTTTGCACTTTTAAATTATTTAGAACTGCCGGAGAAGTCTGAATCTGTTTCATCTTAGCCTTGTGAATTACACTATTTTTTCATCCTACCAGCTTTCCATTAGTCATCGCAGGCATGCTTTTGGGCGAACGCAGCCCCCTCATTCACCTCATAGCATTGGAAATTCCGCCTTGGGCCTTCCAAAGTTCTGAAAAGTCTGCAGGGACCTTGATTCTTCCAGACCAGCTCACAGGATTCCCTGGCTGGCCTGCAGAAACGAGAGCACACCCTGACTGTTAGATTAGGCGTGTGAAGGATTTCCTAAGCGCATTGCGTACAGAGGGAAAGTATTTCTGCTGCTGGAGCTACAGTTTATGCTGTAATATGCTCCTGTTCTTTAAAGTGAATACATAAAAACAAAAGGAAACGATAACAAAGCATGCACTGTTAAACATGAAATGGTGTCTGAGGGGACATTTTGAATCCTAGTAGATCAGGTACTGTACCTAGAAATCTGTTTACACCTTGTCTCTGTTTTCCATGGCTTCTGGTGCTAAGATTCACCATGAAACGTGGGCTGCAATCCTATACCCACTTTCCTGAGAGTAAGCTCCATTGAATACAATAGGACTTACTACTGAGTAGAGATGCATAGGATTGGGCTCTTATGGCACAATCCTATCTAAGTTTTAGACTGGCGGAGTGCCGCTCCACCGGTCTAGGATGTCGCAAATGTGCCACAAAGCACATTTGTGACCCCCGGTGAGTAGGAGGCACCAGCGCTGAGACTGGCACCGCTCTACTTGCCCCAGAACCTGTGGAGAAGGTAGGTTCCCCGCCAGGCAGTGGCAGAACAGGGGGAGGGTGGAGCGTTCCAGGAGGGGGGATTGATCAGCCTAGTCCAGGAAGGGGGAAAGATTGGTGGCGACTCTGCCAAAATTTTATCTTCCTTCCCGGGCCTGACCACCGTTACACGACCTGCTTGAATGTGTGCCAGAAAAAGAACTGGTGCAATTTGAGTAGACTCATCAGGGCAGCAGGGATTACCCCAGGGATCTACTTGGGGTAAGGGGATGAATGTCCCCTTCCCCTGAGGACTGCTCCAGCCACACCAGTGCTGAGTCCTATCTGGATAGGATGCAGCGTAGGCTCTACACCCGCGCTGTAGCCTAGCTCCACAGGATTGGGCTGCTTGTCGCTAAGAATATTGTCTTATACTCCTCCTCCAAGCACTGCTTTCAGTACTGCTAGAAGTGCTCACAAGTGTGCTGGGGGGGGGAGCATTTAGTTGCCAGCTTCCCTGCCCCCTGGCTTCGGTACCCATGCGTATCATTGTATATGGGGCGAAATCCAGGTGATCATGTTGAAAGTGTTTCATATGGTAGTTTGAGGACTAATTCACACATAAACAGTGACAGTTGATTCACAATATTTCGTTGCGCAGTGACTTACCACTTGATGACACACAGCCGAATGTGTGAACCATCACCTTTAAAAAGCATTGTGTTAAAAAAAAGTTCCATTAGGTGATACACACGCTGTCCCCTTTAAAGCTGCACAGCCAGTTGAACGCCCTGGGAAGCCGAGGTCTGCACAGCTTGGAGGTCATTATTCCCAGAAGTCAGGCAATGATTTCCATGCATCTGGAAACGCCACAGGGCGTTGGCACAGCAACTGAAGGCGTCTGCGCACTGTTGCAGACCCCTTAGAGGGATTATTGCTAACTGTTTGGGTCTCCTTAAGCACTTCTACCTGGAAGTGGAGAGTCGGCATAAAAAAACCCAAAATAAAGCCATAAATTATTTGCATAGCTTCTGATGTCACTGTCCATTTGGGCTGCAATCCTATACACCCCTTACTTGGGAATAAGTCCCATTAAACTCCGTGGGCTTTACTTCTGAGTACACCAGTAGCGTTGCTGGCCTGCCTGGAGGAGGGGGGGGTCGATGACGTGTTTTGCTTCATCACCCTGCCCCCTGCGCTCCTGGAAAGCTTCATTTCAAGCCTTCCAGGACCCGGGGCAGATGGGAGGGCCAGAAAAACATGCCATTTTCAGCACGGTAATGCTCCGTGGCTGCAAATGCAGCCCTCCAGCTGCGAAAAAGCAGCCGCAGAGCACAAAACTCCTGTTGCAGCTCCTCCTCACGAGGAGACCGTGGCCGTCACCTGGGGGCATTGCATACCCCCAGCCCCGGCCCTGCTACACCTCTGGAGTACACGTCTATATGATTGTGCTGTTGGCATGTTGCTTTGGATTACAATTTTCTGTACAGAGAACTAACAAGGCCCCTGAAAGATTTGCGAGAGACTGCTGCTGAGCCGCAAATTAAACACAATGTGGGGCAGCCATGTGCTTCTTGACTCACAGCTCTCCTGTTTGTATCTAAAATGGGGTGGGGCTATACTTTTCATTGAAAAGAAGCACATGGGGGAAAAAAGCTAAACATACTGTCCCCTCCCCTGTTTTACCACCTGTTGCTCCATTGCTTTAGCTGCTTTTCTCCTGAGACACTTCTCACTTCTAGTATCAGAGCTGGGCTGGGAGGTAAGTGCCTGAGGCAATGGAACATGGGAGATAAAATGGGGAAGGGGAAAGATTCAGCATCGCCCACCAGCACACCCTTTTTGATGTAAAAAGTAGACCTCGCCCACTGTTTAGATGTGAGTAGAGCAGATACAGTATGTGAAGAGTAAACATTGGGGCCTCTATCATATCCACTGGTGTCACTACAGGGGGGGGGGCGGAGCTGTAAGTTCTTCCGTGATTGGAGCCTCCGTTACACGGAAGAACGAAGCGCCCCGCCCCCGCGCCTTCCGACCCATTCAAAGCAGTGAAAACAACGCGCAGGGACTGCACGTTGTTTTCACTGCTTTGAATGGGTCGGAAGGCGCGGGGGCAGGGCGCTTCGTTCTTTCGTGTAACGGAGGCTCCGATCACGGAAGAACTTACAGCTCTGCCCCCCCTGTAGTGACACCAGTGTCACATCTTGCATGGCCTTGATATTTCTCCAGAGGCAGATATTAGGGGGGAACAGTGGGGTTCTCTGGAAACACCAGACCAATACCTTGTGAGTATCACAAGCCCAACTTAGCTCATTATTTTCATTGTGAAGCTCTTTGCCATTGGCTTATGTCAGCATTGCCATTTGGGGTCTGTTGAAGGGCAAGCTTCAGTCCAAGGATTGACTGAGGAAAACATCACCTTATCACTTTCCATACTAAGCAATTGTGATGGAATACATGTATACACGTTTTCAGCACTCAGCGTGCTTGTAAACCAACAAAAACAGCTACAGAATTTCAAAGCTTACTGCGCTGGACGGGCTGGGATTAAAAAAAACCCGTATGTTTTTACCCAGGCCTCCATTGGCTAATAAATGTGATGCTGCTTTATTCACAGCAGCAGGGACACTCAACTCCATAAACATTTCATGCTACCACGGAAACCCTCACACGCCTTTATGTTCTTTGTTTCTGTAACTTTAACGCCTCCTCCCTTCCTTCTGGGATTTTTATTTATTTTATTTTAATGTTATTTTTAAAGAGGATTATTACAACTGGCTGGCACTTTCTTTGAATGCCAAAGTCTGCTAAGCCGCCTTAAATATTCTGCATTGGGTATTATTCATTTAGTGTTTAATTATTAGCATTTATATCTGTTTTCATATCTTTTGCATATCACTCAGCCGTTCAAAGGCAGTATTCCCACACTGCTGGGCTGAAGAGCGGCTGTTTGAAGGCACAAGCAGCGTAGGGAATCCTTCCATGTGCTGTTTGTAGCCAAGTTAAATAGTTGGTGATTGGTTACTGTCAGTGTATATTAAACTGATACTATTTTGGAGCCTGCTCTGTTTTGTGATCTCGAAATAATGAGCTCAAGCAGATTAATTCAGAGTCTTCCTAGCAAATTATATTCACTTGTATTTTCTACGTTCTCTTCCTGTGGTATATGTTTTCTGCTACACACTCGCTGTTTAAAAGCTGTACCTTCTCTATGGAGAAATCAAGAGACCTCTGTGAGGACGTGGTGGTGGTGGTGGTAGTAGTAGTAGTCTTCTAAAGGCTGCTAGAGACATGAAATCCAACCCCCTAAAATAACAAAACAGCCAAATGGATGGATTCTGCGTGATCTTAAAGCTAATTTGCTCAGCACGTTTCTCTCCATCTTGTAGATAGTTTCAGCTGAATTTGCTCATATACTTGGCTGAACTGAGATCTTCTGAATGAGGGCCCAGGAGCCAAATTTACATGAAGGGAAGGGACCCGAAAGAAACTTTGTACCCCTTGATAAAATTCCTCTGAGTGGCCTTGGGGGCAGATTCACGAGGTCAGGTGAATCCCTTGCTTCAGGCGGTGCACTTGGGGAGGCAGTAAGCTGGCCGTCTCATCTTCTTCTCACATGCTTTCCTTGAGGTGGGGGGGGGGGCTTTACTTCCTTGTCCTCCAGCTCTGTTTTCCTGAGTGCTCTCAGGACAGTGCTTGAGAAAAGACCTGGAGCCACTGCCTCCTTTCCTCCTGAGCTGCTTCTTGTAACGTGGCAGAGAGGAGAGGATGCTGGGAGCAGAGAAGTTCTCAATTCAAGATGCTTACAAAAAGTGGCGGCTGAGAAGGACAAAGACACTGAAGTGTGCGCTGGCAGGGGTGGCAGGTTGGTGCCTTTAAGGCAGCAGAGCGGCTTGAGCTGCCCGAGGTGTCTATTTGTAAAAGTGAAATATAGTTTGATACTTATTTCAATCCTTTTAACTTCTTTAAATTCAGGTTTGTAAAGGTTCCTTAATACTGCACTTTTTACGATGCACAGCAAATTACTCTAGACTGAGAGATTGAAAAAAATTATCTGGGTTAGGTAGGTAGAATAATCCATTGCAGGTAGAATAATCCAGTGTAGAGCAATCAAGTGATGTTTATGGGTTAGTTCCAAAGGTGCCCTTCCTCTGGCAGAAGGGGCTTCTTCTGATGGAAGATTCCTTCTATCACAGGGAGGGAGCCTTTGTGGCCAACCCACTTTGTGAACAAGCTAGAGAGGAACCACACTCCTTCTGCTTTCAGTCAGTGACGTAGCTGGATTCGCACCAGCCTCCCCCCCCCCCACGTGATGGCTGATGTCACTCGCCCCGACCCGAGTGACACAAGCCAGACCAGAAAGCATGTGTACTGCCATGCTTTTGCACAATTCTAGTTCATCCGAACGGCGGTTGCCACAGAGAACTGCCTCCTGCATCCTGCTCAAGATATATTTACGAACTGATGATGATTCTCAAGCAAAGTAAACCATTTTATATGACTGTTGGCGCACTGTAGCATGACGACGCTGTTGAATGAATGAATGAATGAATGAAACCTTTATTGGCATAAAGACAAACATACATAAAATATAAATAACAAGCAAGCAAACAATATCATAAAGCACAGACTAATCCAACCCATAAAACAATATCTAAGGCAGTCAAAATAGGTGGATACAACAACAACTGCAAAGGACCCATCTAGATAGTAAGATATATTAAGGATTCCAACCGCCATCTATAACCAAATGAATCTGCGTCATATGAAGGTGAGATCACTTCGACGTTTTATTAATAAATCCAGATACTAGTTTGCTATTTGATTGGTGCGTAATTTATTGCCAGACCCCTTCCCTGTCGCACGGGGCAGAGGCGCGAATTTGAGCATCCCTGATTGGTGGGCTACTTTGCTGGGGGAGGTGAGGGCACCCCTTGTGGTGCTCAGTCGCCAAGCCTCTATCTCATGTGATTATTTAGGGGGTACCTAGTAACACAGAATGTTTGACTCCAGCACTGGAATCCCACTGAAGCAAACAGAAGTTATAGTGGAATTATTAGAAATTGGCACTTTGTAGAGCGTATAAATATTGTATTCACTGTGGCTGTAGCTTTTTATCCTTGAGTGCACAGGTTGTAGTTTCCTTGTCCTCAAAATGAATCACATCCATGAGAAAATCGCAGCAGCATTTGGCACAGACACTGGAGAAACCTCAAGGTCCCCGGTAGCCTTCTCTGGCCAGTGCAGAAATGGTTTTAAACACCGTCTGTCATCCAGATCTTCGGATTATTCATCGATTCAAGCAATGGTGCTGATTCAATTCATGTAGTAAAAAGGTACCTGTATTTGTTGAGCACCTGACCATAGTTTATCTTCTTTGTCATATACCATGGTTAACAAATGCCAATGCAACCGTGCCTGATCCAACACTGGGTGGTTAATTTTTAGGTAATTGTTCAGATGCTGAAAGACTGAAAATACTGCCAGTCGAGATGGAATAATCAGAAATCAATGGACACTTGAAGAGATAATGGGGAATATTGAATTCAACCTACTTTAACATCTAAAAGAATTTGATAATGGAGGTGTGGAAAGAAACTACTGAGAACACTGAAACAAAGTGATGTGGGGGGGGGGAGAAAAAGAATTATTTCTCAAAAGAACTGCTACAGAGAAATCATTTTATTTGCCTAGTTAACTTACTAGCCCTTGGAAAGTCTGAAAAAAAGTGCGATGCACACCATCAAAAAAGGGATTTCTTAAATTACACTTGTATTCTAATTACTCATTTTAGGCAGTGGTTTGGCTGAAGCAGTAAATGATCCTAGACCTTTCTGTCTCAGTAAGAAAAAAACTCTCTGAGCAACTGATCTGTTGGGGACTGTTAGTCATCAGTGCAGCAATAGCCACTTTTCTAAACGCTGGGTAGAAATGAATTCAATAAAAAGAGAGATAATGACAGATTTATAAAAGTAACGTTCCTTATATAATGGGTTTTCTATTCTAATGTTTCTTTACTGTAATCCTTTAAAATTATGCAAAAATTATTATTTAAGTGATAGTAAGGAATTCATTAGAAGATTAATAGTTCTGGTTTACCAATTCGCTTACCAGGTCACTTAATTATTTAGTTCATTAATTCTGTAAATGTCAGGCTTGCCATGAACTCTGGTGATTTGCATAAGTAAAGTAATAGTTCTACTAGCAATCACAGTCACACTGGAATTTGGCATCATTTACAGGTTTCAAATAGGGGGGAAACTGTGTGTACATCAGCACTATCACAACAACTGTAATAAGTTTGCCTTGATTTCTAGAGCTCAGACCTTGCTGTTTCAAAAGGCAGGTGCACTGGGGTGGGAGGAGGCATCTGGGTTATAGACCAAGCAACCACGTTCAGGCAAAGGAGGGAGCCACATCTTGAAAGAAAAGTGGGGGCAACCAGGGCAGGGGGCAACACGGTATCCATGGGCAAATGTAGTGAGCAAGCTACCCCTCCCCAAATATTCTTATTTCCTTCCTCGCTCCCCCCCAAACCCCCACCTTTTTACCCCATCAAAATCCATCAAGAAATCACTGAGATACAGCCATTTAAAGACAAGCTCCTTTTAAATCCAGCTTTTCTGCACTATTCACAACATTTGACAGCTGGCGCGTGCCCGCCGGGGAGGCACGTGCATTCCACGAGCCCTCCAGAGCAGCAAGAGAAGCAGCAGTAGCAAAAGTTCACTCTGTACCTATTTAATCCTCATAACCTTCTCTCTCTTTGGAAGTTTCTAAAAAGTGGTATTCCTTTGATTCAGAGCAGTGCATTGTCCTGGGAAAATACTGTTTTCTTGAATTCCCTCTATGGTTATGGCACCGGATCCTTACCAGGGATCAACGGGGTGTCCCTGGGGAGGGGTCCCTCCACAGAAGGGTCCCCATCCTGACACTTTGGTGGAGTTATTCTTCAGCAGAGTTCAGAGACTCCTGGTACAGTGCACATATTCTTGCAGCTGGTAAAAGGCGTGGGGGACTTCCCCACGTGCCCTCTCTGGGGCCCAGGAGGGGAATTGGTAAGTGTGTGGTTTAGCCCCTTTGCCACCCTCGGCCTGGGCACAGGAGGTTGACTGAAGGCCAGGCGCTGTTGGGAGCGGGAGGCCTCCTGCCAAGAGTCTGCACTACCAGGAGTCCAGGGAAACCATTTTCAAACCATAACCTCTAGCTAACAACAACAAGCTTCCATTCTGTGATGCTCTTGACATGGCTTCCTTCTACCTGGGAGGCCAGTCTGGGGCAGGGAAAGGGGGGTCTCCAAGAATATGGGAAATCTTGGGTTAGTGTCACTGCTCTGGGGAAAACCATTACTCCTTCTCTGTGTGTCTCATTTCCCACTATCAAATCAACCATTTGTCTTTCACTCTGTAGTTCTGACTCTGGTGTCCTTGCATCTCTCATGTAAATGTCCACAACTACCACTATCTCCTCAACCATTGTTCTCTGGCTGCACTGGTCTGACTTGCTACATTTAATCTAATCACTCGCTTCCCTTCTTCCTGACTGACAGCAGTCACCTAAATGTCTTGCTTTGTATACCTGGTGCCAGTGAGGCAGAGACTCATTGAATTGACACTTTTTCACATCAATTTGGAAATCCTTGCCTTTTGTGTCAAAAGGCTACACAAAAGACCCCATTCATAAAACCCGGAACACCACACCTCACCTGAGGTGAGGGGCCAAATCCAATCATCCCACCAATCCTGCCTCTCATTGGTTTCTCAGTACACAAAACATCACACTCTTCATTGGTTCTTTCAATAAAGTTATCTTTTTATTGGCTGTCCATTTCACACCTGCTGCCGCTGCTCTCATTGGTGCAAAGTCTCAATCCTCCATCTGACTGGCTGTATCAAAGTACAACTTCTTGGATCCGGCCCCTCATTGGTTTATCTTCCTGTCTCCATGTATTCCTATGTATGTTCTAAAACAATGAAATGTATAAAACCTTTTGTCATGATTTGTATGTTACGCATTCTGCATAGAATCGCGTCCTTGGCTAGCTGAGTAAAAGATCTTTTCTTTACCCAACGTTGGTCTATCTGAGCTCCTTTTGGCGCCTCTGCAAACTGCAGACCTTTCTCTCTCTCTCTCTCTCTTTTATTTTTGGGTACCTTCTCCATCTTTGGAGCCTTGGTGTCAGCTCACCGAATCCCTTGAACTTAGATCACCTGTACCCTTGGGGGTGCTCACTACATTAATGCTAGGGGACCCAGAGCATGCGGCTAGGGGCCCATCACCATGATATCTACACTGATAATGGGTCCTTTACATCCCCCTACTTCCCACCAGGGTGCTGGAGCTACCATTTGAGTTTGCCTAAAATGTCCTTTGTGGGAGAATTTAAATAGCAGCTTGAGCCATGCTGATGCTGCAACTGTCTGGTAAGGCTGCCAGGGCCCACCCACACTGAGGAGGCCCACTGCACTTTACTTCTCAGCGCACATTGCTTAGACCCCTCCCCCTCCAACCTGGAACAGGCCCTGGGGATGATAACACCATGGCTATTCGTTTGGGTATGTTCCAGGTTAAGACAAAGGAAGAATTGGCTGCCTGGCCATAGAATGGGAGAGAAAAGAATAGGTGACAATGGAAACTGTGGGCAGGTGTGGTCAGTAGTAGAGAAATGAAAAGGCATTTAGGAAGGTATGGAAAATTGCAATGGGAACGTGTCGGTTCTTGCTGGGAAGGCAAAACTGGCCAGGGTGATAGGGAACAAGAAACAGGAATAGATGGGTTCCTTGAAGTAGTCATACTTCTCAGTCACTGAAAAAAAAATTGAAATTAGGCTTCAAACCTTGGGATCATTGGCCACCTCTGGTTATCGTATTGTAAGTCAGGAGAAAGGCTGGAGAGGGTCATTGTAACCCTTTGGAATGAAGTGCAATCGAATAGTACCTAAGTATTCCATTAACTGTTATTAAAATTGATTCAACTACGTATATGCTGAATCTGTCTTTTCAACTATACAGTTCTCAATGTTTTTTTAAACCCAAATCCTATCATTTAATAAAATATCACATAATCTAAAATTGCCCATTTTATTTTATTAAAAATGGTTAGTCTCTGGAACATCTTCTAGAGAAACATTTCATTATCAAAAGGGCCCTATTGAAAAGCTGACAGTTCATATAAAAATGATCATCATTTACATCATTCTAATGACCTCGCATTACTCACACTTAAATTTAACGTATATGATCCTATACAAGCACAAAATAGGCATGTGATTAGCTCTTACAATAGAATTAGTCTAAATAGTCGTCAAATTTTATTTAAAATTCACTAGCAGTTACAAGAGGAAAAAGTGCTGTTCTGCAATGGAAGCACCTCTTTTTATATGTGAATCCTTCTGCCCACTTAGTAAGCCTGAATGGCGAACATCCGTACCTGGTCATTATGTACCATGTAAAATAATTTGATGCCCTGTGATGCATACAGGATAAGTAAGGACATCTTAAATAATTTTTATTATGGAAAGATTTTTTTCCATTACAGATTCTCTGCACTGCTAAAATCTGTACAGGAGTGTGAAATACTCATAGACAAAATATACTCCTGTATCTTTTGAAAGAAAAGCGAGGAGCAGCAACTTTCAGTGTTTCCCATCTCTCTCTCTCTCTCTCTCTCTCTCTCTCTCTCTCTCAGTGCAATCCTATCCAATTTACACCACTGGGGGAGGGCAGGGCGGGAGGCTTTGAAGGGGAGGTTTAAATCCCCTTTGAATCCCCCTTTGAAGGAGATTTGAATCCCCTTTCCGTTCTGGGGCCTCCTGTTCTCGCTGCACCGCTGGTTACATCGGTGGTGTAAGTTGGATAGGATTGCTCGCTCTCTCTCTCTCTCCCCCCCTCAATAGTAATTTCACCTGCAGAATCCTGTTCCAAACGGATTTCAGTTGCTAGCAAACTCTAAATACTTGGATTTGGTGTGTGGCCTGGGCGGCTTTTGAGGGGGAGCTTCTTTTGGGATTCTGCTGTTCATGGACACATTTTGGACGAGACTTCAATTTTGCATCCAGCTGGAAATATGTCCGAAACAGGAATATATGAGGGATGATGGGGCTTCAGGAGTGTGTTGACATGGGGATAGGGCTTGCTGGTGTGCTCTCATTTTCCCCTCCACAGATTTCCTCTTAACAAAACATCTGAAGAGGGCTCGAGTTGAACCACGTGTCCACCACACTTTACAATACATTTCTGTCTTCACCCCTAATTTCAAGCTCCAGCCTGAAACCCAACAGAAATGGGGGGGAAAACCATCTCCTACACTACAGGAATGCGTGGAGCTGAGCAGCAACCACTCCACTTCCTCCATGAGCATGCAAAATTCCTAGTTAGCTTCAGTGCAAGTTATTGCAGATCCAGTGCTGGCTTCTAAATGAAGCACAAACCAGTGCCCTTTTCAATGCAGAAGAAAAGAAGTTACTAGTCAGGGTTGACAAATAGCAAGCACACAGGCATCATTTGATTCTCTTCCCTCATTTTTGACTCAGTAGCCCTTATAAGTCTTTGATTTGCGCACACGCACACGCACACGCACACGCACCGTTAATATATTGTTAGTCATTCTACTGTATAAACAATACATAAGAATAATACCGATTCTGGCCTCCATCAATATGGCATTTCTCCCTAATGTAGGGGAGTAATAGGAAAGGGTGGTGGACATGAAGAGAAGATCAAATAAAGACCATCATGGTGGTGCTGAGTTAGCTGCCTCATTAAGAGGAATCTGTGCTTCTCCGGTTTTAGTTAAATGACTTGCACTAAACCTCCGACCTTATTGCCTCTGGTGGGCTATGTCTTCCCTTGCTCCCTATGAAGGTGTGAAGTGACCTCTGACTGACCTTGGTCTTGGTATCAGTGCAAGCACCTTGGACAAGCATGAAAGTCAGCCTAACGTTCTGGTTGTTTACAGCAGCAAACAGAGGGTCTGGTACAGTGACCTTCTCTCTGTGCCAACTACACTATTTTATTATTGCAAAACTGTCATGCTTGCTGGAGAGAATCACGGCCAACAACTTAAAAGTCTGAATGCTCTATTGAGAAATTATTCATAAATACTTATAAGATGTTTAAAAGGTATAGAAAGCCATGAAAATTCCAATAATAATTATTGTAATTATGCATTCTAAGCCTTGTTTTAATTAACAGAGCAATATGTTGTCTTGAATATGTTGATAAAACAGATCATTAGTGAGCAATGAAAATATGAAGAGCTAAAGTCTACCTAGGCTTGAAATATCACCACACCCTATTTAATATATTCACCTTATATTTATCATCATTAAACAAGCCCACTTGTTTTCCCATATGTTCCTTCTACTTTGTTTCAAATTTAGCTGCATCTTAGAATCTATAACAATATGATAGATTACTATGGCTTATGAATACAGCCAATGGTTGTTCCCCACATCAGCATCTATTAATCACTAGACTATTGGGTTAATGCTCTCTATATTAGAAACATAGGCATTTTTGTATCAGATCAGAACAGTGTTGAATTTGGTTAATATCTGTTTGATGATCTGACATGAACAATGTAGCAGAAATATGTTCCTGAATCTAAAAAATTAGTAGATTGCAAAAGTTCATAGACTTTCAGCACAATCCTATATATGTCTACCCAGAAGCAAGTCCCATTATATTCAGTGGAACTTACTTCCAGGAGAGTGTGCATAGGCTTACAGATATTGATGGTGTTATAGCAATGGGAATGTAGTAGGATTTTGTTTACCAGTTGCCTAGACTAGCATGGTTGTTGCTAAATTTTTCTAGGTAACGTCTACAATTAGAGAGGATCTTGTTGCTATATTCCACCATTTGGCTAGCACTGCTAGTGTGGAAGCAAATTGGGTAGGATGGAAGGAACTGCAGCTCAGTGTTAGAGCATATGTTTTGCATGTAGAAGGTTTTAGTCCATGGCATTTCCGGGTAGGCCTGGGAAAGACTCCCTGTCTGAAGCCCCAGAGGGTCACTGCCAGTCTTTGTCAACAGTGCTTACCTAAATGGACCAATGGTCTGATGCAGTATGAGGCAGCTTCCTATGCACCTACATTTAGGCTTACCAACCATCCCAGTTTGGCTGCAAATGCCAAACTGAGAAGAATGGCTACCTGCAAAAAATAAAATTAAAAAAAAATTGAAAAAATGG